>SKCR01052768.1:0-54533 GCA_019454045.1 Zanthoxylum bungeanum
AAGGTTAGACCTGAGGGTACTTTTCCTATTATTTCCATCTATCTTTTTAATTGTTTTATTCATCTTTGTCGCATGAGAGTCGTTTATTAGTGCATGATTGTGGCCCTTGAATGAATGAAAAGTGTGTCGCCTTTCGTGGTATATAGGATGGAAACCCGGACATAAATTTCAAAGCCGATTTCGAATAGACGGTAGTATGATCTGTACTCGGGATACAACTCCACGTACCACTTGAGTACACGACACATACTTTATTTTATCTTGATTTGTTTATTGTCGTCATTTATTTTCTGCATCTGATTTGTTTGAGTATGATGAGATAAAGCGCATGGGCTTAGTAAGTGCGATTAAAGGTCCTATATTTTGAGAGGTTAAAATCCTTTACCACGATGATTCGCCGCGCCGGACGATGTATATTCGTTTGAATGTGAGATGTGTTCAATCGGGTATACGAAGTCCGATATCGTTGTTTCTATTTTTATATGCATTATGATGAGATAAAGCGCATGGGCTTAGTAAGTGCGATTAAAGGTCCTCTATTTTGAGAGGTTAAAATCATTTACCACGATGCTTTGTCGCGCCGGATAATGTATATTCGATTGGATGTGAGATATATTCAATCGGATACACGAAGTCCGATATCGTTGTCTTTACTTTTTATATATATATGTCATGTGTTGTTTGCGCATGGGCTTAGTAAGTGCGATTAAAGGTCCTCTATTTTGAGAGGTTAAAATCATTTACCACGATGCTTCGCCACGCCGGACGATGTATATTCGTTTGAATGTGAGATATGTTCAATCGGGTATACGAAGTCCGATATCGTTGTTTCTATTTTTATATGCATTATGATGTGATGCGCATGGGCTTAGTAGTTGGATTAAAGGTCCTCTATTTTGAGAGGTTAAAGAACCTTTACCACGATACTTCGCCGCGCCTTTTAGCCCGTTATTATTGATTAGGTGTCATCTATTCATCCGTTCACGTATGTGTCATGTTGTTTACTGCATTTTGGGGGTCACTGCTGTAACCTCATTCGAACGCGTTTTCGAACGCCATACGAACGTGAGCATTTTGTTTCATTTCCGTTCGAACGCGTTTACTAACGCTACTCGAACGCGAACCTTCTGTTTACCATTCGAACGTGTTTTCGAACGCTACTCGAACGTGCATGCATTTGTTTCATCAGGTCTGGTCCCGTTCGAACGCGTTATCAAACGCCACACGAACGAGAACCTTCATTTTACCATTCGAACGCGTTTACGAACGCGCACCCACTGAACTGAGTCTTTTTCATCAGATTTCGTGCATAATTGTCCCTATTAGTTATCCCTTCGTATGATGAACCTGATTGCTTCTCTGTATTACGCAAGATTGTGCATTTGTCGTTCATCTGTATTCCCCACATGTATGAGTACAATGTGTTTATTAACTTGTATGCTTGCCGTATGTTAATTTATCTTTATGTATGCAAATTGAGACATAGATTACATGCAAATAGGTTGTATGTAAATTCGGATATAGGTTGCATGTAAATATGAAGATGTGTTACATGTAAATTTAGATGAACTTGTTGATGTATGCATGCGAACTTAGGAGTAAATCATCCTTGGAAATATATTGCTTAGGCTTGGTTAGATTATTGCACAAATCATTTATTACAAGTGGCATAAGTAAGGGACCATTACGAACCCAACAGTTTGAGGTCTTCCCTTGCGAGGGGTGAGTGCGGCCTTAAATCTTTGTCCCGGTTCACACCGGGTGGCGACTCCATTATTTCTCCGGTTTAGTCCCCCGCGGGCTACTCCGTACTCCCAACCGGGCCGCGAGCCCGGAACAGCATGCGTCACCCAGTTTCTGTGTCCCACAGAATCATGTCATCAGAGAATAGTGACAGAAATCAAAATCCAATTCATTTCATCAATGGATGGGTATGTGTTCACATCATCAGATTATGCATGTATATGTATATATATGAACGTGTATGCATAGAAGGTCTGAAAACTAACTCAATCGGACGAGACCTGATGTGATCCTAGTAGCACCTGATTCGATCCAGAGTACAATAGATCTAATCCATGTTCCGGTTAGGCCAATTACAAGACACATAGCTCAAAAGATCAAAGACGCTATGGCAGGCCTGGCCCAACATCATGTAGCTGAATTGAACAAGCACGTTCGAGACCAATTGGACTTCAAGGAAGATGATTCAAGAGTTATACATTTGACCCAAGTCATCGAGGAAAAAAAAACAGAGAGAGAAAAGAAAATTTGCTTATTGAAGGTGCCCACGCTGACAATTGCTTTTGTTGGCCTGCTTTGCTTACGTTGCAGTGTGAATTTTGGCTCTTTATAGGTCTGTTTTGTTTCTTCTTTTTCCTTTCTCTTAGGTATTGTTGATTATCTCGCGTTGGGGTGGAAATTGGGCTTGTTGATTGATTCATTCTAGTGCAATCTTGATAATCCTATTTGAAAAAAATTTTAAAAAAAAACAAATTGATCTCATTTATTTTATTTCCTTTTGCACTATAGTTTTAGGTTTCCTTGATCGAGTATCATTGTTGCTTCTCGAGTCACGTCTTCTTTTACTTAATACTCTTATTCCTTTGATTCCTTGTGGATTTTGCTGACTTTTGGACTATACACGGATTGTGCAATCCATTGGTGGTTAGCGTTCGGCATTGAACGAAGGTAATTATTCGAGGGAGTGTTTGAGAGAGAGTGAAACACGAGAGCTCATAAGGTTTTTCTTTCTTTCTTTAATTTATTTATTTCTCGTTATTACTTAATTATTTGTTAAGTAAGATGGCAAAGAAAGATATGAACGTGGATGAGAGGTTTAATACCATGGAGCAGAATATGGCTGAGTTCCGAGAGATGTTTGGAACTATAAACACGTCAATAGAGAGGTTGTCAAAAGATGTTACTAGTCTCCAATTCTCTAGCGTTCAAAATGAGGTTGAAGGGCCACAACAATCTAGGTCGGAACAGACAGAGCAACAACCACCTAGGGTACCTATACATTAGGTTGAGGCAGAGAATAATCTAGATGATTTGGAAGACTTAGATGAGTTCGAAGATGAGGAAGATATGTATAGACTGCGAGATAGGCGGTATGAGAGGACATATGACCGGCGGGATAGGAGGTTTGATGAGCGAAGAGGTTTTTAGAGAGGAGATAGAAGGGCCTATGAGGGAGAAAATAAACGATTTGGTGATATATTTGGTGACAGATTTGGAGATAGATATGAGAGAGATGTATGTGTAAGCATAATTATGACTATCGGAGGGGGCTTGACAGGAGAGATCATGGTAGGAGAGAGGATATTGATGGTGACCTAGGCAGTATCAAGATGAAAATCCTATCTTTCCACGGCAGAAATGATCCATAGGCGTACTTGGACTGGGAGAGAAAGATCGAGCTGATCTTTAATTGTCATAGGTATTCTGATGAGAAGAATGTGAAGTTGGCTGTAATTGAGTTTACAGACTATGCGGTGATTTGGTGGGATCAGTTAGTAACTAATAGGATGAGGAACCATGAGAGGCCAGTTGAGACTTGGGAGGAGTTAAAGGCTCTCATGCGTAAGAGGTTCATTCCAAGCCAGTATTACATAGAGTTATATCAGAAGCTACAACATTTGTATCAGAGGTCCAAAAGTGTTGAAGACTATCATACAGAGATTGAGGTAGCAATGATTAGGGCGAATGTGGTAGAGGATAGAGAAGCCACGATGGCTCGGTTTTTAGGTGGGTTACATAATGAGATTGCGAGTGTAGTTGAGTTGCATCATTATGTGGAGTTGGAGGATATGCTACACATGACGATCAAGGTAGAAAGATAGTTGAAGAAGAAATCTGCATCTAGATACACTGCTCAGGGATCTTCTGCTTGGAAAAGGAAGTGGTCTAGTAACGAGCGGAGAGATGAGGGTTTCAATAAACCCAAAGCCGATAGCGGTAAGGGAAAAAAAGTGGAGACATGTAGAGTTAAAGTTAAGTCTGAAGTGGTAATTCCAAAATCCAAGGAGGTAAAGTGTTTTAAGTGCTTGAGTATAGGATATTATGCATCACAATGCCCCAACAAGCGAACACTAATAATGAAGGATGATGGTAATATCGATTCTACATATGGGGAGGTGGAAGATGAGATGCATGCGTTAGAGGATGCTAATGATGATGAGGGAGCAGCATACCCACTAGATAACATGTCGCTTGTGTCTAGGAGAGCATTGACAGCACAGATAGTCGAGGAGGAGACTGAGCAGCAGAGAGAGAATATTTTTCATACTAAGTGTAGCGTGAATGAGAAATCATGTAGTATGATCATAGATGAGGGCAGTTGCACCAACGTGGCTAGCACAACATTGGTGGCAAGATTGGGATTGTCATGTTTACAACATCCTATGCCATATAGGCTACAATGGCTTAATGAGTGTGGTGAGGTCAGAGTGACCAAGCAAGTATTGTTGACTTTTACCATTGGACCTTACACGAATGAGGTGTTGTGATGTGGTACCCATGCAAGCATGCCACATACTTTTGGGGAGGTCGTGGCAGTTCGATATGAATGTGATACATGATGGGTTTTGAAACAAATATTCATTCCAGCATAAGGGCAAGCCCATTACATTATACCCTTTGACACCAAGACAGGTCCATGATGATCAAGTCAAATTACAGTTGGAAAGAGAAAATGAGAGAGATAGAGAAGCTGCATCCTTGGGGGGTAAGAGTGATAATAGTGAGAAAATGGGATCTAAACCCAAGAGTGGGGGAAACACTGGGATTAAAACCGAGAGGAAACCCAAGGGAAAGGGGGATGAGGGAGAGAGTGAGAAGAAATGGAGAGTGAAAAATAGTTTTTATCTAGGTGAGGGAGAAGTGAGGAGAGCCTACAAAGCTAGCAAACTCATGTTGCTGCTAGTGTATAAAGACACACCACATTTTTCTTTACTTACTAACACTAACAGTTCACTTCCTGTTTCTATTTCTTCTATTTTGCAGGAATTTGAAGACGTGCTAACAGAGGACATCTCTAATGGGCTCCCACCCATTCGAGGGATAGAACATCAGATTGATTTCGTGCCTGGAGCTGTCATTATAATAGACCCGCATATAGGAGTAATCATGAGGAGACAAAAGAACTTCAGAGGCAAGTTGAGGAGCTGATGGAAAAGGGTTATGTACGAGAGAGTATGAGCCCGTGTGCAGTACCGGTGTTATTAGTGCTTAAGAAGGATGAGACATGGCGTATGTGCGAAAGGTCATGTTGTTAGAGAGAATTAATCAAGTACGCTCTTCGAATTCATCCAATTAATTCTTTATTTGTATTCTAAGCGCTTGTGTTAAAGGTCATGTTGCAAATAAATTCTAACATGTGGTATCAAGCATCAGGAACACAATCTTAGAATCTATGGATTTTTCATAAAATTAAAGAAAAATCTGTTGAATTTTTCAAATGGATTTTTGTTAGATCCATATTATTTTGATTTGTTGATGATTATTATTAATTAATCCAAATTTTAAGCACATAAGGTTATTGGATTAATTATTAATTCAGACATATAAATTTTGGGATTTATGAATACTGAATTTTGGTGAAAAGAAGTTCGGATCTTTATAGGAATGGGTTCTGAGTATTTGGTTTAATTAAGCAAATTTTCTCTTCCATCATTGTTGTTGGCTTTGAAAAGTCAATAAAGGCAGCAAATAAAAAAATTGAAATGACTTTTAATAAAGTGAGGCTGCCGACAACTTTATGAAGGCAGTCTTGCGCGTGCATCACACGCGCGCGCGCCATCCCAGCCGCGGGTAAGTCATTTTTGAAAAATTTATTTCAGATCCCTGTTAATAGCATTCAGGTCCTCAACTATTATATTTGATCCCTGAACTTCATTTTAACTTCAGTTTTATCCCAAAATTTACAAATAAAGTCATAATTAATTTTGTGTGACAATTTAAGAGATAAATTGTTATCTCATAAGTTTCATTTATACATGGGTATAAAAATTATTATTTATTAGAGAGAATTAATTATCTCTCATAAAGAAAAATTTCAATGCAATTAATTTATTTGTGACAGAGATAAATATAAAGAATTAATTTATCTCATAAATTTTATCACAATATTCAAGAATGTAATTTTATGGACAATTCAGCCCCTTGTCTATAAAGAATAAAATTACATTATTAAGGTTATTTTTCAAGATAATATAAGATGTATCCCGATGTGAGAATTGCTTATGAGTTTAGCGAAACTGCAGCCACCAAAGTGACTTTTTTTACTGAATCTTTTAAGTGATGATGGTCTCGCATGTTTTAGGGATGTTTCTATTTTTTGATGTGCAGTCTTATGTCCAAAGATGTGGATTGTGTGTTAAATTTTAGAAATGTTACATATGAGACATATGATTGAGAATTGACTAGTCTAAGTGGTTTATTCACCCAAATGTGGTAAACTTACGAGGATTGGATAAGTTTCAGAATCGTCTTATATGAAGAATTTGTAATTACATATTGTATATTCTGTCCAAAGGTGTTTATACAGTGATGTGCTAAAATTCTTGGTATATTACTCTTTTATGTCTTGGAGTATTTATTGTCTTGTGTTGTGCTTAAACTAAAGAATTGCATTGTCATTTATTTTTCAATCACCTTTTCAGTTAACAACAACATTGTGACTATAGAGATGTTGACTGCTCCAATTTTAAAGTGTGGAAGAGAGATGTGCAGTTGGCTAAGAAATTAGCAGATATAGATCTAGCTATGACTACTCCTAAGCCAGCTGATATTAATAGTTCCAATACTGATACGGATAAACAGTTGTATACAATATGGCATAAGTCAAATCGCATGTGCTATTTGACTATAAAGAGATCAATTCATGAGCATTTGCTAAGTGCTCTTCCAGAAACCTTTATACCAAGAGATTTCCTAACAGCTATATCTAAAAGATATAAAGTCTCAATCAATGCACAAATTGATACCCTTTTGAAGCAATTATACTCAATGAAGTATAATGGTAATGGAGGTGTTAGAGAGTACATTTTGATGATGGTCTATGTTCAGAATAAGTTGAAAAATCTTCACACTGTTTTTCCTTATGCTTGCATTGTCCATCAAGTATTGAATACTTTGCCTACAGAGTTTGGTACAATTGTAACTACTTACAATTGGAGGGAAGAACCGTGGAATGTTAATGATTTCATTGCCATTTGTGTTGATGAGGAAAAGAAACTTAAGGCAGGGCATATGGATACAACTCTCATTGTTTCTAAGCCTCGCAAGAAATGTAAGAAATCTAAATTTTCAACTTCTGGTAATGTTCAGAATTATAATAAAACTGGTCAGACAAGTATTGAGGGTGGTACTCAAGGTGTCTTCAAGAAAGAACATAAATATTTCTTTTGTAAAAAGAAAAGGCAAAGAAGTCAGAGCGTTCCAGGTATAAAGTTTGGTTAGAGAAACATGGGAATACAGGTAACTCTTTGGTTTTTGTTGTATGTGAATCCAATTATGTTAATGCCATATCCAGTTTTTGGTGGCTTGACAGTGGAGCAACTAATCATGTTGCTTTCACATTGCAGAGATTCATAAACAAGAGGAAACCAAATAAGGATGAGTTCAAGCTCATAGTTGGCAACAATGAATTGGTGGATGTACATTATGTTGGAAATATTTGTTTAAGACTAGACTCTAATTATGAACTTATTTTGACAAGTGTTTTGTATGTACCATCTTTTAAACGAAACTTGATATCAGTATCTGTACTCGACAAACAAGGTTATGGTTTTGAGATTAATACAGGTTTTGTATATGTATATGTCAACTCAACTAAAGTTGGCCATTGTGTTCTGTCATATGGTTTGTACAGTCTCTTTTTAGCATCAAGTGAAGTTTATTCCAATTCATATAATATTGAACAAATTGCCAAAAGACACTTAATAAAGGAAAAGTCATTCATGTTGTGGTATAAAAGACTTGGCCACATTCCTAGGGAAATAGTAGAAAGGTTAATAAAATATGATATCCTACATACTCTTGACTTTAGTGACCTAGACATATGTGTTGACTGTTGTAAGGGTAAACTAACCAAAATAAAGAAAAAAGAATCTACTCGTAGCTCCGATCTTTTACATATTATTCAGACAGACATAAGTGGACCTTATTCACACAATTTGCAATAATAAGTATTATATAACATTCATTGATGATTTTTCCCGATATAGATATATGTACTTGATTAAGGAAAAGTATGAAGCCCTTGATAAATTCAAGATCTTCAAGACTGAAGTTGAGAAACAGTTGGGAAAAATTATCGAGATTGTTAGGTCTGACCGGGGTGCTGAATAGTTGACAAATAAAGGGACCGTTTTCCAGATACTTAGAAGATTGTGGAATAGTAAGTCAATTTACTATGCCATGTAGTCTTGAACAGAATGGTGTGGCTGAAAGGCAGAATCGCACCCTTCATGAGATGGTAAGGAGTATGATGTCTACAACTAATCTACCAGACTTCCTTTGGGGTGAGGTAATTAAAACAGCCTTATACATCCTCAATAAAGTTCCAAGTAAGTCTGTTTCTAGAACTCCTTTTGAAATATGGACTGGTATGAAACCTAACATGAGTCACCTCCATATTTGGGGATGTCCTTCAGAAGTACGTCTTTATAATCCCACTGAAGGTAAGTTTCAATCCAGATCTACTCGTTGCTATTTTATAGGATACCCTAATCATTCTAAAGGCTACATATTTTACTGTAGAGAATGTGGTTCCAGGATTGTAGAATCACAAACAGCTAAGTTCTTGGAATTTGATGTGGCTGATAAAGATAATCATACAGAAATCTCAAATCAATGACAACAGACCAGAATAGTTCATATACCTATACCCATACAGTCTGAGACCTTAGAACCTACATATGCAACTAATCCAGTTATGGAGGAGGAACCCATACAGATAAACGAGGTTCCGCCATTACAGGATATAGCTGCAGAGGTTCCATTAAGAAATTTAACCAGGGTAAGGCGGTTTGCTGTTCCCTCTGATTATGAAGTTTATCTAAATGAGATTGATTATGACATAAGCCATTGCACTGATCCAACAACTTTTAAAGAAACCGTTTCTAGTTCTCAATCTGAACTATGGTGGAATGCAATGAGAGATGAAATGCAATCTATGGGATATAATGGTGTGTGGGAGCTTGTTGAATTACCTGAAGGTTGTAGACTTATTGGCTGTAAATGGGTCTATAAGACCAAGAAAGACTCCAAAGGGAATATTGAGAGGTTTAAAGCCAGATTAGTTGCCAAGGGATTTACTCAGAGATGAGGAATTGATTATACTGAAATTTTTTCTCATGTATCTTCTAAAGATACATTTAGAGTAATCATGACACTAGTAGCTCATTATGATTTAGAGCTACATCATATGAATGTTAAAACTGCATTCCTAAATGGAGAATTAAGCGAAGAGGTATATATGGTACAACCTGAAGGATTTCAGAAAGATGGCGAAGATCATCTTGTTTGTAGACTTAAATAGTCTATTTATGGTTTGAAACAAGCCTCACGTCAGTGGTACCTAAAGTTTGACGATGTAATCTCCTTTTTAGGCTTTGTGGAAAGTAATTTTGATAGATGCATATATATTAAGATCAGTGGGAGAAAATATATCTTTCTCATTCTCTATGTAGATGATATTTTACTTGCATGTAACGATCTAGAAATGATGCATGAGGTAAAACAGTCATTGTCTAGAAATTTTGATATGAAAGATCTTGGAGAAGCATCTTTTATTCCGGGTATTGAAATTCATATAGATAGAACTCGAATGGTATTATGTCTCTCTCAGAAGACATACATTGAGCGTATACTGAAGATATTCAGTATGCATGATTGTGAATCTTGGGATGTGCCAATTACTAAAAGTGATAAATTGAATCTGGCACAGTCACCTGAGAATGAGGTTGAGAGAGAGTCCATGAAGGCAGTTTCATATGTTAGTGCAGTATGAAGCCTGATGTATGCACTAGATCTGACATGCATTTGCAGTTGATGTACTGAGAAGATTTTTATCTAATCCCGGAAAGGAACATTGGACTGTTATCAAGAGAGTTTTTAGATATCGTAAAGGGACTAAAGATTACATTTGACATATATAAAGTTTGAGAATCTTGAACTAGTAGGGTATACGGATTCTGACTTTGCTGGTTGTTCAGATGATAGGAAATCTACCTCGGGATATATGTTTATGCTAGCATGTGGAACTATATCTTTGAAAAGTGTCAAGCATACACAAATAACATCTTCCACAATGCAGGCTGAGTTTGTAGCATATTTTGGTGCAGCGTCACAGGCTCTTTGGCTACGAAATCTCATTAAAGAAATATAAGCTCTTGACTCCATTTCTAGACCTATAAGGTTATATTGTGATAATCTTTCTGTTGGGTTCTCTAAGAACAACCTAGGATCAATTAAGTATAAAATCATGGAATACGCGAAGTAAAGTAGCGGAAAATACTCACTTTGATCGGCTAAGAGGATGTAGGAGATAACAAAAAATCCAACCATTGAAGTTTGCTCCAAGCTCTCTTTTGATGTATGTTGAGCTTCCAAGCTTGATTCTTGAATTCCAAACTCATGGAAAGGTTTCCCTATCACCTTTGAATGACCCGTTTAGTGTGCTAGCACTTGAGATTTTGAAGCAAAAATCAAGAATGTGAAGCCAAGCTTCACGCCATTTTGGAGAAAAATGGAGGCCAATTTTCGGCCAAGGAGAGAAGAAAGAGAAGTGTTTTGTTTTGCCTTCAATTTGTTTCTAAAACAATTGCAAAGTCAAATACAAAAGTTGTAAATGGTTTATTCAAAACCACAAACCAAAAAGTGTTGAGAGCCAAAATTACAATTAATGCTCTCAACCACCTCCATCATCAAAAGTGACTTTTGTCACATCACTCAAAGTTGATGTGATTTCTATCACAAAAGGTGACTAATGATGCGACTTGTGATGTGACTTGTGGACCCCTTTTTAATTCAAAATCCGAGTGGGCCCGCAAACACAATCCGGGCTCAGGTTTGTTAATTCCGAATTAACGAATTTTCTATTGCGACTTAATTAAATCAAATTTAATTAAATAATTATGCCTAGCAAAATTACCGTTAAAGTCGCTCGCGAATTAATTCTAAATTAATTCGTTCGTCCGAATTAAAATCCAATTTTAATTTCGCGTCGAAATCTAATTTCATTTAATATATCAAATATATTATTTAATCGATTAATACCAAATTAATCGTTATCTCTCTTCTAATTGAATTTTATCCCAGATAAAATTCTCTGTAATTAATCCTATATTAATTTTCTCTCTCTTCCAATTAATCCCAGATTAATTATGTTCGAGTCATACTTCATCAGTGAATCTTCGGGAAGCGACCCATGAGATCCCTAGATATGTTGGCAGTAAATCTGGTCGTCGGATTATCCGAACACGTGCATACCCGGTACCACGTTCTTACCGATTTACAAGACATGGTTGGCTTCTAGCAAAGCATCGTGCCTACCCAATTCTCCAGAAATATTCTTTTAGGAATATATAATCTATGGCAGACGTAGTATACATAGTATTGCGTATTATAATCCAGTATCGGATGTCACATGCCAGACCTGGGACTGGAATTGTGTCTGCCCCGTAAGAAGCATATATCGGATCTCTGGTAACTAGTCTCTATAATCGGATAATCATGACCTAGTCATATTATCCCGATGACTGCAGTACTTAAGAGTACTAGTTTCGTATCCTACGTGATCATCATCTCCATATGACTGAAGTGATACTTCCATCTTGACATCACACCCAATACACTACGATTCTCAGTATGCTTAGAAGAGGCGTACACAGAACCTGTTAAAGCCCCGAACGACCAAAACCAAAGTATACTGATTGTCGCAAGTATTAGCGATGCAAGTCTCAGGTTAATACCAAATACACCTACCCTGATTCGGATTCCCATAGACACATAGTCATACTACCAATGGGATTCCGACGGGTCTATCCAAAGCGAAGCTGTTTCCGTACCATCGGTAAACAGAACCTCCTATTACACTTGCATAAGTATCCAATACTTAAATATATGAGAACTATATCGTTATGCTCCCACAACGCGCACAAGTGCAATACTAGTCTATTCCGCATTATCGATGTCCAGTCTCGATAATACTACGACTAGGGATATTTAATTATTAAACCTTAGTGGATTAATACTGTCTCATGTCTTATTAATCCGGAACTAATCATATGGACTTTTATCATTTATATATCCCGGTAATCTAATTACAAATGATAAAAAAGCAATTTCCTTTGTCACATAGTTAATTTATACAACAACACCATGTTCTGTACAAATAGTGATGCTATGGGTCATAATTGTCCAACAATCTCCCACTTTGCCTATAGCCAATCACTCAAATGTCCTACACTTGAACTATGTACTGGTCGCTCAAACTTCTGCTGAGAAACAGCTTTCGTCAGCAGATTTGAAATGTTATCATCTGATGCGTTTTATTCGATCATCACATCGTCATGATGTATGATCTGACGAATCAGATGAAATAATTGAAGTATATACTTGGATCGTTGATGAGACCATTAATTCTTTAGCCTGTGATGTAGCCTAGCTCAGCTGCTAACAGAACTACTCCTAATCTAATTAGGAATTTTACAGATCCAAAATTGCTTCTTTTGCTGCCTCAGCTGCAACAATATTCTGCTTTTGTTGTTTATTCGGCAACAATATCTTGCTTGGAAGATTTCCGGCTCACTGTTCCGTTATTCAAACTATATAGTACCCTTATTACGACTTATAGTCATTTTTGTCGGTTTGGAAACTTGCAACGGTGAACCCAGTCACTTCAAGTTCTCTTTCTCCATGTATAAGAAAGCTTTCTTAGTTCGTCTAAGATACTTAAGGATGTTCTTAACATCAATCCAGTGACTATCACTTGGATTTGCCTGATTGTGACTCCATATGCTAAAAGCATATGAGACACCAGGTCGCGTACATCTTTTCAATGTACGAGTTCTCAGAGAGTGCCAACAACTTTTAGATCTATCCCAGTAGATCCTTATTCCTAGAATAAAGGTTGCATCTCCCAAGTAGTCTACGAAGAATTTTCATGAAAGCCAAGCTTTCACCAATTATATTATGGGAATGTCATTTCCAAGAAATGATATGTCATCATTATATATGACAATCATTGTCAGTGCGCTCCCACTAACCTTCTTATATACACAAGAATCATTTTCGTTTTGAATGAAATCATATACCATTATGATCTTATCAAAACGTTGGTTCCAAAAACGTAATGTTTGCTTCAATCCATAAATGGATCGATATAACTTGTAAACCAAGTTTGCATGTTTTCGTACGACAAAACCGTCAGGATGTTGTTAACATCCTCCAAAAGGTTTCCGTTTAAGGAAAGCAGTTTTGACATTCAGCTGCCATATTTCATAAATGAAAGATGCAATATTAGCAAGCATTATCCAAATGGATTTAATCATGGCAACGGTTAAAAAGTTTCGTCGTAATCGACACAATATTGATAAGGATACATTTTCGCTACAAGCCTAGCTTTGTACGTTTGTATGTTTCCATCCATGTATGTCTTCCTTGAAGACTCATATAGTACCAATAGGCACAATGCCTTCCGGTACAACAACCAGTGTCCAAACTTGGTTGGTATACATGGAATCCATTTTGGACTTCATGGCACTTTGCCATAAAAGAGAGTCGATACCTTGTATCATTTCCTCATACGTAGCCGGTTCGTGTTCCTCAATAAGATTGACATCTTTATGAGGTGAGATCAGAATCCTATGCCTCCCAGGTTGTTTCCTGACTCTCTCCGACTTGCGCGGTTCTTGTGTATTCGAAGATTATTGGTATAGTTTCATCCCTGACGAACTGTTTGTGTTCCGTTAAGGAATCGGTGTCTGGAACAGTATTACTCCAATTTTCATCGAGTTTTACTTTCCTCCCACTTACCACTGCATATAGGTTTTCCTCTTAGAAAAACCTCATGGAGAGAAACAATTAAATTGTTCTCTTGTGAGTTGTATAAGTATTATACTTTGGTTTCCCTAGGACAACCTACAAATAGGCATTTATCCGATTTTGGGTTCTAGTTTGGTATCATCCAAACATATGCCCAGCAATCCCAAATCTTCAGGAATGAGAAAACCTGATTTCCTTCCTGTTCATATCTAATATGAAGTCTTTCTAACAGATTATCATGGAACCTTATTCAAAATAAGTATTGCACTGTTTAATGTGTATCCCGTGAAGGAAATTGGTAGCTCAGAGCGACTCATCATTAACCTAACTATGTCCAACAAAGTTCGGTTTTTCTGTTCGGACACACCGTCAAATTGAGGTGTTCCGGGAGGAGTCCACTGTGAAAGAATACTATACTCTTTCAAATAGTTGAGAAACTTATTGCTTAAGTATTTCCATCACAGTCTCATCGTGATGTTTTAATACTCTTGCCGGTCTGTTTTTATATTTCTTGTCGAAACTCTTTGAATTACTCAAAAGTTTCTAACTTATGTTTCACAATAAACACATAACCATAACGCGATGCCACATCCGTAAAGGTTTCAAAGTATTCATATCCACCTCTAGCCTTGCTAGACATGGGCCCACTTACGTTACTATGAACGAGGGCTACCAGATCGGTGGCACTTACATTTTTACCAAGTAAAAGGTATTTTAGGCACTTTGCCCAATAAACTAGATTCGTAGACATCATTTAAATTAGAATCAAATCTGTCCCAGTACCCACTCTTCGAAAGTGTGGATATACGAGTATTGTTAATGTGTCCTAGATAGCAATGCCACAAATAAGTCTCATCTGATTAATTTAGTTTGAGCTATCTGTTTGTCATGTTATATGTTTGAGATTTGTTTATATTCAAAATATAAATATTGTTATTCACATCCAATGTGTTTATCTCAATATCATCTTTATAAACAAAACACTTAGTGTTCTAGAATATAAAGGTATACCTGCAACGGGTTATACTAGATATATAGATAATTTTTCTAGTCAAACTAGGTACATTATAACAGTTTCCTAATTTAAGTACATGCCCCAAGGGCAGTTCCAAAACTTAGGTTTCTACGGTTAAAACAGCGACTCAAGTCTCATTTTCGACTCGCAGGTAGATCTCAACTGAAGTCAGTCTTCTGCTAATCAGCAGATTCTGCACATCAGTACATATTTATGTACCACATCTAGTAACAAAAATCCAATTTTGAAACTAGTAGTGAACATGTTTATGACAAACATACTTGAAGCCGGAGCCTTGCCACGCCTTCACTTCCTTCATGTCTGCCTTGTCCATACGGAAGTCACGCTTCAGTGACCTCGTTTGCCACATTTCAGGCAGACATCTTGGGATATGTCATTTTTCGTCCTAGAAGACTGTGACGATTTTACCTTTGCCCTTTTCAAACCCCAGAAGCCTTCGGCCAAGCCTTGGCCATCTGGGATGTCGAAGTAAGATGCGTCTTGCGCTTCTTGCCCTTTTGCAAACTCTGGCTCAGTCTCCTTGAGCATAGCCATTAACTCTCCAAGAGTTTTCTATTGCATTTAGTATTTCTAAGATCTAAGAAGATCTATGAAGATCCTTTAATTTCATCATCATGGTATAAGAATCTAATCCTTAATTCAGACGACGGAAATAAAGATTCATTGCGGTAAGCATAAAGGATTGAGCACTAAAGTTATCATCACCATGAGTCTTCCAAAACTCATGTTCCACTATTTGCTCAACTCCGGGCTCAGGCCCGAGATGTTTCTCTATCAAATAGAATAACTTCTCAGTTCCCAATACTATCCTGATGTTTTATTCCCAATCTGAAAATTGAAGCCACTTAAAGACATTTTCACCCAGGATTATGTTTTAAACGCTAATCTTTCAGTTATCTTGATTCCAATAGTCCAACTATCCAATCAACGATTTCGAGTACAATTGAATATAATGATTACTATAGTCTAACTATATAATAAACTACATTTGATCGGTTATATTCAAATATATTGATTACTATAATCCAATTATATAATCAACTATAAATGAAGTAGTTTGAATACAGTCTAACTGTTTAATTAAAACAACAATTAAATATTAGTCCAACTAATATATTTATTAATAAATAATGACGAAAAATGAAATGAGCGCGTATTGGCAAGTATCTAAACGAAATTACAAATTTAATATTTGTCTCCCACTATTTTTCGGCGAGCCTCTAACCCTCTGTTGAGTACTCGGGAAACCTAGTTTCCTAGTGGGCTAGGATCCCGTTAAATAACACACAACCTTGACTTTGGCCAACAAGTTTTATGAAACTTAACTAGATAGATCTCTGAGATCAATTGGATCTCATCCAATTCCTAGATCCAGTAGGTGGACATCCAAGTCCGAAACATATATCCAATATATGCCAATATATCCAATATATTGCCTAACATTTTCCTTTGAATCAACTAAGCCTTGGCTTTGGCACAACAAGCTTAATGATACTAGTTAAGCGGGACCCATTGACTTTGGAAAGCTTCGTAATCGATGTCGATGGACAAGAAGTGATCTTGACTTTGGCTAAAAAAATCACAACTTGGACAAGACATGCGATATGGAACAAAGCCTTCATGATTCAAACACATCCTCGATGGACAAAGGTCTTGACTTTGGCCAACAAACCAGTGACAATCTTGGATCTTGAGAGAGAATCACTCAATGGAAGAAAAACGCTTAATATTTATTGAGGGTTTTTCATGTAATTGGCAACCAATTAATTATCTTTGATTAGGTCTCATTATACACCCTTAAGCATGCATTCTAAAAGCATAATAAGGCGCGGTAAATAAATTAATAATGATATGCGGATGGATATCTCACAAATTGTTCCTAGAACAAATCACTCTCTTTCCTCTCCTCGGCTAGCACTATTCTTACTTCTACCCAATTACATAATACTTCTAAAGAAACCTCTACATTGACATGAAGGAGAGTGAGAAAATAATTACAAAGAATCGAGAGATAAAGGCTGGACACACGGGTCCAATTTAATAAATTCTAAATTTATTATACAACAATTTCAAAAATTGCCATCACCCATCTAATATCCATTTGATATACATTATTCATACACCACATTCATGTATTCACACAAAGCATGTTATCAATCAATCTAATCCAATTAATTAATCTTTAATTAATGACCATCCAATGTTCAAACAACGATTTGATTTGCGCGAGTCCAACTCGTTTAAGAATAAGTACTCAAAGTACGAATTCTTGAATTAATCAAACTACAAATAAAATCCAATTTAATTTGTATTCAATATTAATTCTTTATTTAATTCCAAATTAAATCATTACACTTTTTAATGTGCCTTTACGACTTAGATTCTAATCTAATCTCAATGGGTCTCAAAGCCAAATTAACATCCAATGTCAATTTAATTAAAGTCCAATGGGCTTTTAATTAATTCATAAGGCATGGACTTTGGCAACCAAAGCCCAATTAAGGAATCACCATTTGCCACAAAATTAATTTTGGCCCATTAGGCCCAATTAATTATTTAAAGGCTCATTTATTATATTTGGACTTTATGGAAATGTTTTTAGGCCCAATTAGATCCAACCAATTATCATAAACCAAACTTGGCCCAACCAAGCCCATTAAGCCCAAATACAATATTTTTAGCCCAATTCCAAATTAAGCCCAATTAATTAAATTCTAATATTCCAAATTTCATAATTTAATTAATTAAAGTGTAATAGCCATAATTATTAGTTAAATTAATATTTCCAAAACATCAATTACACTAATTAATCATGCTTTAATTTAATCAATACATGTCCAACATTATTGAAGCAAAAATCAATCCAACATGCTCTTACAATAGCTCTCGGCAATTCAAGAGATTTTTATATCCGATTTTGATTTCAATCCAATTAAATCACAAATCAATATATCCAAGCATTCTAAACACATCCAATGACTTAAATCAAAATCACCAGAGCTTAGGGCACCTAATGAATTCGGCCAAGCCTAATGAATTGGGGAAAATTAATCCAATTAATTTTTCATCAAATTGATCATGTATAACTCTAAGTTAACATTATCTAAGCATATCCAAATAAACAATTTGATCAAATCATGCTCAAATAAAAAATACCCGAATTCAAGATTAAGAACCCTAAAATATTTCATGATTACTTTAGGCTCTGATACCATTGTTGGGTTCTCTAAGAACAACCTATGATCAATTAAGCATAAAATCATGTGAATACGCAAAGTAAAGTAGCGGAAAATACTCACTTTGATCGGCTAAGAGGATGTAGGAGATAACAAAAAATTCAACCTTTGAAGTTTGCTCCAAGCTCTCATTTGATGTATGTTGAGCTTTCAAGCTTGATTCTTGAATTCCAAACTCATGGAAAGGTTTCCCTATCACCTTTGAATGACCCATTTAGTGTGTTAGCACTTGAGATTTTGAAGCAAAAAAATCAAGAATGTGAAGCCAATCTTCACGCCATTTTGGAGAAAAATGGAGGCCAATTTTCGGCCAATGAGATAAGAAAGAGAAGTGTTTTGTTTTGCCTTCAATTTTTGTTTCTAAAACAATTACAAAGTCAAATACAAAAGTTGTAAATGGTTTATTCAAAACCAAAAACCAAAAAGTGTTGAGAGCCAAAATTACAATTAATGCTCTCAACCACATCCATCACCAAAAGTGACTTTTGTCACATCACTCAAAGTTGATGTGATTTCTATCACAAAATGTGACTAATGATGCGACTTGTGATGTGACTTGTGGGCCCCACTTTAATTCAAAATCCGAGTGGGCCCGCAAACACATTTCGGGCTCGGGTTCGTTAATTCCGAATTAATGAATTTTCTGTTGCGACTTAATTAAATCAAATTTAATTAAATAATTATGCCTAGCAAAATTACCGTTAAAGTCGCTCGCGAATTAATTCTAAATTAATTTGTTCGCCCGAATTAAAATCCTTTCTTAATTCGCGTCGAAATCTAATTAATTTCATTTAATATATCAAATATATTATTTAATCGATTAATTCCAAATTAATCGTTATCTCTCTTCTAATGAATTTTATCCCAGATAAAATTCTCCGTAATTAATCCTAGATTAATTTTCTCTCTCTTCCAATTAATCCCAGATTAATTATGTTCGAGTCATATGTCATCGGTGAATCTTCGGGAAGCGACCTATGAGATCCCTGGATATGTTGACAGTAAATCCGGTCGTCGGATTATCTGAACACGTGCGTACCCGGTACAACGTTCTTACCGATTTACAAGACATGGTTGGCTTCTAGCATAGCACCGTGCCTACCCAATTCTCCAGAAATATTCTTTTAGGAATATATAATCTATGTCAGGCATAGTATACGTAGTATTGCGTATTATGATCCAGTATCGAATGTCACATGCTAGACTTGGGGCTGGAATTATGTATGCCCCGTACGAAACATATATCGGATATCTGGTAACTAGTCTCTATAATCGGATAATCTTGACCTAGTCATATTATCCCGATGACTGCAGTACTTAAGAGTACTAGTTCCGTATCCTACGTGATCATCATCTCCATATGACTGAAGTGATACTTCCATCTTGACATCACACCCAATACACTATGATTCTCAGTATGCCCAGAAGAGGCGTACACAGAACCTGTTAAAGCCCTGGAAGATCAAAACCAAAGTATACTGATTGTCGCAAGTATTAGCGATGCAAGTCTCAGGTTAAGACCAAATACACCTACCCTGATTCGGACTCCCATAGACACATAGTCATACTACCAATGGGATTCCGATGGGTCTATCCAAAGCGAAGCTATTTCCGTACCATCGGTAAACAGAACCTCCTATTACACTTGCATAAGTATACAATACTTATATATATGAGAACTATGTCGTTATGCTCCCACAACATGCACAAGTGCAATACTAGTTTATTCCGCATTATTGATGTCCAGTCTCGATAATACTACGACTAAGGATATTTAATGATTAACCTTAGTGGATTAATAATGTCTCATGTCTTATTAATCCGGAACTAATCATATGGACTTTTATCATTTATATATCTCGGTAATCTAATTACAAATGATAAAAGAGCAATTTCTTTTGTCACATAGTTAATTTGTACAACAACACCATGTTATGTACAAATAGTGATGTTATGGGTCATAATTGTCCAACACTTTCAGCTGTATTATTTGCGAAAAATAATAAGAATATCACTGGGTCAAAACATATGGAGGTCAAATACTTGACAATTAAGGAGCTAGTTAAGAAAAGTGACATTATTGTAGAGCATATTGGTACAAATGATATGATTGTTGATCCTTTGACCAAAGGTCTTCGACCCATTGTTTATGTAAAGCATCTTGCTTATATGGGTTTGGTAAAGTCTTTTGATACCATAGGTTAGTAGGAGACATCATTGCTCTATGTTATTTTGTTTGTACATTTGTACATGTATTTTGTGTATTTTACAATGATTATCTATAAAGGTGCATTTTCATTGGAAGATATTAATATTTATTGTTTGATATATCATTGTGTAAAGCCTTATGATGGGTATCAATATTGGGTTTCTATTAAGTCTCAAGGATCAAATCAAGCAATGAACATGTGTGAATACTCAATGAAGAATGGCGGAATCATACTCACATTGAATGGCTTTTGCGACGCTACGAACACAAGCCCTTGCTCCATGAAGCTCTCGGCTTTGCTCCCTTTGGATGTGCTCCACCATTTTCGGTCACCACCATGGAAGGATCTCCAAGCTCCAAGCTTTAGGTTGTGTATTCCATGCTCACGAAATTAGTTCTCTATCACCTTAGGATGACTTCTTAGTGTCGCAAGTATTAGCGGTGCAAGTCTCAGGTTAAGACCAAATACACCTACCCTGATTCGGACTTCCATAGACACATAGTCATACTTGTTGGTGTTTGCTAAGGTCCCAAGATCATTAAACAAGCATGAAATAAGTGCGAATACAAATCAACGAAGTTGCGGAATACTCACATCGATCGGTTGTGCGATGCTACAAAGAACAAAAAATCCATTTTCTGTCCTCCCAAGTGCTCGGCAGTGAGCTGCTCTCCATCCTCCATTTTCGGCCATTGGTGAGCTCCAAGCTTCGTCAAACGATTCCCAGCTCATGGGTGGACTTCCCTATCACCTTCGCATGACTTCTTAGTGTGCTAGCACTCCCGCTTTTGCCACAAAATCACGACTCTAAGCTTCCCTAGCTCACGGTTTCTGTCTAGCAAAAAACCAGTGAAGAAATGGCAGTGAATGCCGAGGGAGCGAGGAGAATTTGGAGAGAGATAGATGATAAAAATGTGTTGTGTTTTGGTAATTAATTTTTCAAAAATTATATACCAAATTTTGACTTTAAAAAGTCAAACCAATTAATGCCAACAACCACCATCAATTCATCAATTCATCAATCCATCAATCTATCAAATCAAGTGATAAGTTGTCACATCATCAAAGTGACTAATGATTTGACGCTTGATGCGACTAGCGATTTGACGCTTGATTTGACTTGTGTGCCGCACTCGAATTCGAAATACGAATGCGCTCGCAAATAATCCTGGGCTCGGGTTCGCTAATTCCAAATTAACGAATTTTCTGTTGCGACGTAATTAAATGATTACGCCTAGCGAAATCACTATTCACGTCACTAACGAATTAATTCTAAATTAATTCGTTCGCCCGAATTAAAATCTAATTTTAATTCCGCGTCGAAATCCAATTTCGTTTAATATATCGAATATATTAATTTAACCGATTAATTCCAAATTAATCGTTATCTCTCTTTAATGGATATTTTATCCCAGATAAAATATCTCTACAATTAATCCCAGATTAATTTTCTCTCTCTTCTAATTAATCCCAGATTAATTTAGAGTGCGAGTCATACGTCATCGGTGAATCTTTGGGAAGCGACCCATGAGATCCCCGGATATATTGGCAGTAAATTCGGTCATCGGACTATCCGAACACGTAAGTACCTAGTACTACGTTTATACCGATTTACAAGACAAGGTTGGCTTCTAGCAAAACGCCATGCCTACCCAATTCTCCAGAAATATCCTTACAGGAATAAAGGATCTATATCAGGCGTAGTATACGTAGTATTGTGTATGTCGATCCAGTATCGGATGATCACGTGCTAGGCCTGGGGCTGGAATTGTGTCTGCCCCGTACGAAGCACATGTTGGATATCTAGTAACTAGTCTCTATAATCGGATAAACCTGACCTTGTTCATTTTATCCTGATGACTGCAGTACTTAAGAGTACTAGTATCGTATCCTACGTGACCATCACCTCCATATGACTGGAGTGACACTTCTGTCTTGACATCACACCCAACACACTACGATTCTCAATATACCCAGCATTGGCGTACACAGAACCTGTTAAAGCCCTGGACGACCGCAACCAAAATATATTGATTGTCGCAAGTATTAGCGGTGCAAGTCTGAGGTTAAGACCAAATACACCTACCCTGATTTCGGACTTCCATAGACACATAGTCATACTACCAATGGAATTCCGAGGGGGTCTATCCAGAGCGAAGCTGTTTTCCGTACCATCGGTAAAACACACCTCCTATTACACTTGCATGAGTATCATATACCCAAACATATGAGAACTATGTCGTTGTGCCCCTCACAACGCCACAAGTGTAATACTAGTCTTTTACGTATTTATCGATGTCCAATCTCAATAATACTCTGACTATGGATATTTAATGATTTATCCTTCGTGGACTGATACTGTCTCATATCATTCTCAATCCAGGAACAAATCATAGGGACCTCCTATCATTTATACATCTAGGTGATCTAATCACAAATATAAGAGTGCAATCTTCTTTGTCACATAGTTAATTTGTACAACAACACCAACACCATGATCTGTACAAATAGTGACGATATGGGTCATAATTGTCCAACAATCTCCCACTTGGCCTATAGCCAGTCACTTGAGTGTTTGACACCCGAACTATGTACGGTTGGCGCAAACTGCTGAGAAAAGGCTTTCGTCAGTGGATTTGCATGATTATCATCTGATGCGATTTATTCGATCATCACATCGCCATGATGTATGATGCGAACGAATCAGATGAATAGTCAAAGTATTTATCTGGATCGTTGATGAGACCATTAATTCTTTAGCATGTGCTGACGCCTAGCTCAGCTGCTAACAGAATTATATCTAATCTAATTAGATTTGTTATCGACCCAAATGGCTTCAATTGCCGCCTCAGCTGCAGCAATTACCCGTATTTTGTTGTTTATTCGGTAACAGTATCTTGCTTGGAAGATTTCCAGCTCACTGTACCATTATTCAAATTGTATAGTACCGTTGGTGCGACAAAACCGACAGGATGTTGTAAACATCCTCCAAAAGGTTTCCTTTTAAGGAAAGCGATTTTCCCGTTCAGCTGACATATTTCATAAATGAAACATGCAGCATCAGCAAGCATTATCCAAATGGATTTACCGTGGCAACAGGTAAAAGGTTGAATCGTAATCAACACAATGTTGATAACGATACCTTTCCGCTAAAAGCCTAGCTTTATACGTTGGTATGTTGCCATCCATGTATGTCTTCCTTGAAGACTTATATAGTACCAATAGGCACAATGTCTTGCGGTACATCAACTAGTATCCAAACATAGTTGATATACATGGAATCCATTCGGATATATGGCACTTTGCCATAATAGGGAGTCGATACCTTGTATCACTTCCTCATACGTAGTCAGTTGGTATTCCTCAAAAGATTGACATCTTTATGAGGTGAGATCAGAAACACATACCTCAGGTTGTTTTCTGACTCTCTCCAACCTACGCGGTTCTTGTGTATTCGAAGATTGGGTATAGTTTTCATCTATGAACTATCTATGTTTCCATTAAGGAATGGGTTGCCTTGAATATTATCACTCTGATTTTCATCGAGTTTTACTATCCTCCCACTTACCACTGCATATCGGTATTCCTCTTAGGAAAACCGCATGGCGAGCAACAATTACATTGTTCTCTAGTGAGATGTATAAGTACTATACTTATGTATCCCTAGGATAACCTACAATTGGCACTTATCCAATTTGGTTCTAGTTTGGTATCATCCAAACATATGCCCAGCATTCCCAAATATTCAGGAATGAGAAAACCCGGGTTTCTTCCCGTTTATATCTAATATGAAATCTGTCTAACAGATTTTTATGGAACCTTATTCTAAATAAGTTATGCACTGTTAATGTGTATCCGTTGAAGGAAATGGTAGCTCAGAGCAACTCATGATTAACCTTATCATGTCCAACAAAATTCGGTTACTCTGTTCGGACACACCGTCAAATTGACGTGTTCCGGGAGGAGTCCTCATTTGAAAGAATACTTTACTCTTTCAAGTATATTAGAAACTTATTGCCTAAGTATTTTCCATTACGGTCTTACCGTGACGGTTTAATACTTTAGCCGATCTGTTTGTCTATTTCGCGTCGAAACTATAAAAATTTCCGATTTGTGTTGTTCAAAAGAAACCCATAACCATAACGAGATGCCACATCCGTAAAGGTCACGAAATATTCATATCCACTTCTATCCTAGCTAGACATGGGTCCATTTGCTTCACTATGAACTATGGTATCAGATCGGTGGCATTTACACTTTTACAAAGTAAATAGTATTTTTAGGCAGGCACTTTGCCCAATAAACTATATTCGTAGACTTTATTTGAATGAAATCAAATTTGTCCTAGTATCCACTCTTCAAAAGTGTGGATATACGAGTCTTGTTTAATTGTGTCCCAGACATCAATGCCACAATTAAGTTTCATCTGATCAAATCAGTTTGAGCTATTTGTTTGTCATGTTATATGTTTGAGATTTATTTATATTCAAAATATAAATACTGTTATTCACATCTAATGTGTTTATCTCATATCATCTTTATATAATAAAACACTTTAGTGTTCTAGAATATAAAGGTATACCTGCAACGAGTTAAAAACCCTGATATAGAGATAATGTATCTAGTCAAACTAGGTACATTTAACAGTTCATAATTTAAGTACACACCCAAAGGGTAGTTCTTAAACTTAGGTATCTACGGTTAAAACAGTGACAGTCGTCCCGTTTCAATTCATAGATTAATCTCAACTGAAGTCAGTACCCTGCTCATAGCAGATTCTGAACACCAGTATATATTTATGTATCACACTAAGTATTTAAAATCCAATTTTAATACTAGTTGTGAACACGTTTATGACAAACATATTTGAAATCGGAGTCTTGCTCGTCTTCAATTCCTTCATATCTTTTTATCTTCCCAGAAGATTATAATGATTTTGCCTTTGCCCTTTTCACACCCCAGAAGTCTTTGGCCAAGCCTTGGCCTTCTAGAATGTCGAAATAAGGTGCGTCTTGCGCTACTTACCTTATTGCAAACTTTGGCTTTGTCTCCTTAAGAATAGCCATTAAATCTCCAAGAGTTTACTATTGCAATTGTACTTCTAAAATCTAAATATAGATTTATGAAGATCCTTCAATTTCAATATCATACTTTAAGGATCTAATCCTTAGTTCTGATTAAGAAATTAAGGAGTCTAATTAGCAAGCTTAATGGATTAAGCACTAAAGTTATCATTACATGAATTTTCCAAAGATCATGCTATACTATTTGCTTAACTTCGGGCTTAGGCATAATATGTTATTTTATCAAATAAAATAACTTATTATATTTCAGGATTATCCTGAAATTTATTCCCCATTTGAAAATTAGACCATTTAAATACATTTTCCCTAGGATTATGTTTTAAATGCCAATCTTTCAATTTATCTTGATTCTTGATTCAATAGTCCAACTATTTAATCAACGATTTAGGTACTTTATATTATAATAATTACTATAGTCTAACTATTTAATCAACTAAAATTTTAATAGATTGAATACAGTCCAACTGTTAATTAAAACAACGATTTAAATATTAGTCCAACTAACATTTAATTTATTTGACGAATGATATTTGTTTGAGCGCGTATGGCAAGTAATTAAATGAATATTGCAAATTCAATTCTTGCCTCCCACTATTTTTCGGCGAGCCTCTAACCCTCTATCGAGTACTCCGGGAAACTGTGTTTCCTAGCGGGCTAGGATCCCGTTAAATATCACACAATCTTGACTTTGGCCAACAATTGTATGATAATTAACTAGGTAGATCTCTAAGATCAATTGGATCCAATCCAATTCCTAGATCCAGTAGGGGGACTTCCAAGTCCGAAACATATATCTTAATTATGTCAATATATCCAATATATTGCCTAACCTTTTTCCTCTGAATCAACTAAGCCTTGGCTTTGGCACAACAACTTATTGATCCCAGTTAAGCGCGACCCATTGACCATGGAAAGCTTCGTAATCAATGTCGATGGACAAGAAGTGGTCTTGACTTTGGCCAACAAACCACAACTTGGACAAGACACCTGATATGGAACAAAGCCTTCGTGATTCAAACACATCATCGCGGACAAAGGCCTTGACTTTGGCCAACAAGCCAATGCCGTCTCGGATCTTGAGTGAGAATCACTCAATGGAAGGAAAAACGCTTAATATTTTGCGAGGGTTTTTCGAGTGCAAATTGGCAACCAATTTATTATATTTGTTAAGGTATCATCATCATACACCCTTAAACATGCATTCTAAACACATAATAAAGCGCGTATGTAAAATAATAATGATATGCGGATGGATACTTTACACATTGATCCTAGATCAAATCTCTCTCTTTTACTCTCTCCCGCTAGCACAAGTATTACTTCTAACCGTTACACTACACTTCTAAAGAAACCTCATTTACATTGAGGGGAATAGGTGAGAAGAGAATACAAAGAGTAATGAGGTGATAAGGCTGCACACGCTGGTCCAATTAATAAATCAAATTTATTACAACAATTCTAAATTGCCCCACCCTTATAATATCCATCCGATATACATTATTCATACATCGCAACCATGTATTCACACAAGCATGTTATCAATCAATATAATCAAATTAATTAATCTGATAATTAGTGACCATCCAATGTTCAAACAACGATTTGATTTTGCACGAGTCAAACTCGTTTTGCGAATAAGTACTCAAAGTACATATTCTCGAATTAAATTAAACTACATAATTAAATCCAATTCAATATGCATTTAATTCTAATTCGCTTATTTAATTCCAAATTAAACATTACCTTTAATAATAAACCTTTTACGACTTAAATTCCAAATTTAATCAATCGTTACGGGTCTCAAAGCCCGATTAATGTCCAACGTCAATTTAATTAAAGTCCAATGAGCTTTTAATTAATTTCTTAAGGCGTGGACTTTTGGTCAACTCGGGTCGAACCCAATAACCAAAGTCCAATCCGGGAGTTACCCATAAGCCCAGAAATCAATTTTGGCCTATTAGGCGCAATTAAACTTTAAAGGTCCATTAAGTCGCATTTGGGCTTTATGGAAACGGTTTTGGGCGTAATTGGATCCAACCAATTTTGCCTACACCCAACTAGTACAATCAAGCCCTATAAGCCCAATAACACATTCGAGCCCAAATCCAATTTTAGCCCAATTAATTAAATTCCAAAAATCCAATTTCCCAATTTAATTACACTAAAGTGTATAACACAATTAATCACCCAAATCAATATTTCCAAAACATTAATTTAATACAATTAATCATGCTCAATTACAACAAAACATGTTCCAACACATTTCCATCAAAAATCAAACCCAATATACATGCTCAAAGTCTTGGCAATATAGGGATTTTCATATCAATTCTGAATTCAATCCAATTAAATCCAAATTAACATTAAATCCACATTTCCAATTGATTCAAGTCATCCAATGATCAAAAATCAAAAAATCACCAAGATCAAAATAGGGCATAACATTCGGCCAACACCAAGAAAATTAGGGAAATTTGTTCCAAACACAATTTCAACAAATTGATCCAATCAATCCTCAATTAAAACACATTTAAACATATTCATTCATCCAATTTCATAAATCATGCTCAAACACATTTTTACCCAAATTTTAACCCTAAACAATTTCATGCTTAACCTTGCTCAAGATATCATTGTTGGTGTTTGCTAAGGTCCCAAGATCATTAAACAAACATGAAATAAGTGCGAATACAAATCAACAAAGTTGCGGAATACTCACATCGATCGGTTATGCGATGCTACGAAGAACAAAAAATCCATTTTCTGTCCTCCGAAGTGCTCGGTAGTGAGCTGCTCTCCATCCTCCATTTTCGGCCATTGGTGAGCTCCAAGCTTCGTCAAACGATTCCCGGCTCAAGGGTGGACTTCCCTATCACCTTTGCATGACTTCGTAGTGTGCTAGCACTCCCCGATTTTGCCACAAAATCACGACTCAAAGCTTCCCTAGCTCACGATTTCTGCCTAGCAAAAAACCAGTGAAGAAATGGCAGTGAATGCCGAGAGAGAGGAGAATTTGGAGAGAGAGAGATGATAAAAATGTGTTGTGTTTTGGTAATTAATTTCCAAAATCATATACCAAATTTTGGCTTTAAAAAGTCAAACCAATTAATGCCAACAACCACCATCAATCTATCAAATCAAGTGACAAGTTGTCACATCACTCAAAGTGACTAATGATTTGACGCTTGATGCGACTAGTGATTTGACGCTTGATTTGACTTGCGTGCCGCACTCGAATTCGAAATGCGAATGCGCTCGCAAATAATCACGGGCTCGGGTTCGCTAATTCCAAATTAACGAATTTTTCGTTGCGACGTAATTAAATGATTACGCCTAGCGAAATCACTATTCACGTCGCTAACGAATTAATTCTAAATTAATTCGTTCGCCCGAATTAAAATCTAATTTTAATTCCGCGTCGAAATCCAATTTCGTTTAATATATCGAATATATTAATTTAACCGATTAATTCCAAATTAATCGTTATCTCTCTTTAATAGATATTTTATCCCAGATAAAATATCTCCGTAATTAATCTCAGATTAATTTTCTCTCTTCTAATTAATCCTAGATTAATTTAGAGTGCGAGTCATACGTCATCGGTGAATCTTTGGGAAGCGACCCATGAGATCTCCGGATATGTTAGCAGTAAATTCGATCGTCGGACTATCCGAACACGTAAGTACCTAGTACTACGTTTATATCGATTTACAAGACAAGGTTGGCTTCTAGCAAAGCGCCATGCCTACCCAATTCTTCTCCAGAAATATCCTTACAAGAATAAAAGATCTATATCAGGCGAGTAGTATACGTAGTATTGTGTATGTCGATCCAGTATCGGATGATCAAGTGCTAGGCCTGGGGCTGGAATTGTGTCTGCCCCGTACGAATCACATGTCAGATGTCTGGTAACTAGTCTCTATAATCGGATAAACTTGACCTTGTCATTTTATCCCGATGACTGCAGTACTTAAGAGTACTAGTACTGTATCCTACGTGACCATCATCTCAATATGACTGGAGTGACACTTCCGTCTTGACATCACACCCAACACACTACGATTCTCAATATACCCAGCATTGGCGTACACAGAACCTGTTAAAGCCCTGGACGACCGCAACCAAAGTATATTGATTATCGCAAGTATTAGCGGTGCAAGTCTCGGGTTAAGACCAAATACACCTACCCTGATTTCGGACTTCCATAGACACATAGTCATACTACCAATCGAATTCTGAGGGGGTCTAGCCAGAGCAAAGCTGTTTCCCGTACCATCGGTAAAAACACAACCTCCTACTACATTTGCATGAGTATCATATACCAAATATATGAGAACTATGTCGTTGTGCCCTCACAACGCGCACAAGTGTAATACTAGTCTTTTACGTATTTATCGATGTCCAATCTCGATAATACTCTGACTAGGGATATTTAATGATTTATCCTTCGTGGACTGATACTGTCTCATATCATTCTCAATCCAGGAACAAATCATAGGGACCTCCTATCATTTATACATCTAGGTGATCTAATCACAAATGATAAGAGTGCAATCTCCTTTTTGCATAGTTAATTTGTACAACAACATCATAATCTGTACAAATAGTGACATTATAGGTCATAATTGTCCAACAATACTACCAATGGAATCTGAGGGGTCTATCCAGAGAGAAGCTGTTTTCCGTACCATCGGTAAAATACAACCTCCTACTACACTTGCATGAGTATCATATACTCAAATATATGAGAATTATGTCGTTATGCTCCCACAACACGCACAAGTGCAATACTAGTCTATTCCGCATTATCGGTGGCCAATCTCGATAATATACGACTAGGGATATTTAATGATTAAACCTTTATGGATTGATACTGTCTCATATCATCTCAATCCGGAACTAATCATATGGACCTTCTATCATTTATACATCTTGGTAATCTAATTACAAATTATAAAAGAGCAATTTCTTTTGTCATATAGTTAATTTGTACAACAACACCATGATCTGTACAAATAGTGACGCTATGGGTCATAACTGTCCAACAATCTCTCACTTGGCCTATAGCCAGTCACTCGTCGAGTGTCCTACACCCGACTATGTACGGTTCGCTCAAACTGCTGAGAAAGGTTTTCGTCAGCGGATTTGCATGACTATTATCTGATGCGATTTATTCGATCATCACATCGCCATGATGTATGATCCGAACGAATCAGATGAATATCAAAGTATATATATGAATCGTTGATGAGACCATTAATTCTTTAGCCTGCGTTGTAGCCTAGCTCAGCTGCTAACAGAACTACTCCTAATCTGATTAGGATTATTATCAATCCAGAAGGCTTCTATTGCTGCCTCAGCTGCAGCAATAATCCACTTTTGTTGTTTATTCGGTTACAGTATCTTGCTTGGAAGATTTCCAGCTCACTGTTCCGTTATTCAAACTTTATAGTACCGTTGTTACGACTTATAGTCGGTTTATCGGTTAGGAAACTTGCAGCAGTGAACTCAGTCACTTCAAGTTCTCATTCTCGATAGTATAAGACAGCATCCTTAGATCCTCTAAGATACTAAAGGATGTTCTTAACATCAATCCAGTGACTATAACTCGGATTGGCTCGATTATGTCTCCATATGCTCAAAGCGTATGAGACACCAGATCGCGTACATTTTTTCAATGTACGATTTCTCGGAGAGTGTTAACAACTTTAAATCTATCCCAGTAGATCTTTATTCATAGAATAAAGGTCGTTTCTCCCAAGAATTATACGGAGAATTTTCTTGAAAGCCAAGCTTTCACCGATTGTATTATGGGAATATCAATTCCAGAAATGATATGTCGTCACTGTTTATGACATCACTGTCAGTGCGCTCCCACTAACCTCCTTATATACACAAGAATCATTTTCATTTTGATTTAAATCATACACCATTATGATTACATCAAAACGATAATTCCAAGAACTCAATGCTTGCTTCAATCCATCCATGGATCGAATTAACTTGCAAACCTTGTTTGCTCGTTTTGGTACGACAAAACCGCCAGGATGTTGTAAACATCCTCCAAAAGGTTTCCGTTTAAGGAAAGCGATTTTGACGTTCAGCTGCCATATTTCATGAATGAAACATGCATCATCAGCAAACATTATCCAAATGGATTTAACAATGGCAACGGTTAAAAGGTTTCGTCGTAATCGACACAATGTTGATAACGATACATTTTCGCTACAAGCCTAGCTTAGTACGTTGGTATGTTGTCATCCATGTATGTCTTCCTTGAAGACTTTATATAGTACCAATAGGCACAATGTCTTTCGGTACATCAACTAGTATCCAAACTTAGTTGGTATACATGGAATCCATTTCTAACATCATGGCACTTTGCCATTATAGGGAGTCGATACTACTTTGTATCACTTCCTCATACGTAGTCAGTTCGTATTCCTCAATTAGATTGACATCTTTACGAGGTGAGATCAAGAAACTCATACCCCAGGTGTTTTCTGACTCTCTCCGACTATCGTGGTTCTTGTGTATTCGAAGATTATTGGTATAGTTTCATCCTTGATGAACTATTTGTGTTCCATTATGGACTCGATGCCTGGAATAGTATTACTCTTGATTTTCATCGAGTTTTACTTTCCTCCCACTTACCACTGCATATAGGTATTCCTCTTAGGAAAACCGCATGGCGAGCAACAATTACATTGTTCTCAAGTGAGTTGTATAAGTACTATACTTTGGTTTCCCTAGGATAACCTACAACTTAGGCACTTATCTGATTTGGGTTCTAGTTTGGTATCATCCAAACATGTGCCCAGCATACCCAAATCTTCAGGAGTGAGAAAACCCGATTTCTTTCCTGTTCATATCTAATATGAAGTCTGTCTAACAGATTTTTATGGAACCTTATTCAAAATAGTCTTGCACTGTTAAAGCGTATCCATTGAAGGAAATGGTAGCTCAGAGCGACTCATGATTAACCTTATCATGTCCAACAAAATTCGGTTTCTCTGTTCAGATACACCGTCAAAATGACGTGTTCCGGGAGGAGTCCTCATTGAAAGAATACTATACTCTTTCAAGTATTTGAGAAATTATTGCTTAAGTATTTTCCATCATGGTCTAACCGTGACGGTTTAATACTTTAGCCGATCTGTTTCTCTACTTCGTGTCGAAACTTTTTAAATTAATCAAAAGTTTCCGATTCGTGTTTCAAAAGAAACACATATCCATAACGCGATGCCACATCCGTAAAGGTCACGAAACATTCATATCCACCTCTAGCCTAGCTAGATATGGGCCCACTTACGTCACTATGACCAAGGGCTAACAGATCGATGACATTTACAATTTTACCAAGTAAAGGGTATTTTAGGCACTTTGCCCAAAAAACTAGATTCGTAGACTTTATTTGAATGGAATCAAATCAGTCCTAGTACCCACTCTTCGAAAGTGTGGATATACGAGTCTTATTTAAATTGTGTCTCAGACATCAATGCCACATATAAGTCTCAGCTGATGATTAATCAGTTTGAGCTATTTGTTTGTCATGTATATGTTTGAGATTCATTTATATTCAAAATATAAATACTGTTATTCACATCTAATGTGTTTATCTCAATATCATCTTTATAAAATGAAACACTTTAGTGTTCTAGAATATAAAGGTATATCCGCAACGGATTATACCCTGATATAGAGATAATATTTCTAGTCAAACTAGTTACATTCTAACAGTTTCCTAATTTAAGTACACAACCAAGGGTAGTTCCTAAACTTAGGTTTCTACGGTTAAAACAGCGACTCTCGTCCCATTTTCATTCGTAGGTAGATCTCATCTGAAGTCAGTATCCTGCTCATAGCAGATTCTGCACACCAATACATATCTATGTACCACTTCCAGTATCTAAAATTCAATTTTAATACTAGTAGTGAACATGTTTATGACAAACATGTTTGAAGTCGGAGCCTTGTCCGTCTTCAATTCCTTCATGTATGCCTTTTCCATACGGCAGTCACGCTTCTGTGTCCCCGTTTGCCACAGTTTAGGCAGACATTATGGGATATGTCTTTTGTCTTCCCAGAAGATTATAATGATTTTGCCTTTGCCCTCTCTTCCACACTCCAGAAGCCTTTGGCCAAGCCTTGGCCTTCCGGAATGTAGAAGTAAGATGCGTCTTGTGCTTCTTGCCCTATTGCAAACTCTGGCTTTTTCTCCTTGAGTATAGCCATTAACTCTCCAAGAGTTTACTATTGCAATTTAGTACTTCTAAGATCTAAGGATAGATCTATGAAGATCCCAATTTCATTTTCATACTATAAGATCTAATCTTTAGTTCTGACTAAGAAATTAAGGAGTCTATTTGGCAAGCTTAATGGATTAAGCACTAAAGTTATCATCACATGAATATTCCAAATATCATGTTCTACTATTTGCTTAACTTCAGGCTTAGGCCTAAGATGTTATTTTATCAAATAAAGTAACTTCTTAGTTTTCAGGACTATCCTGATTTATTATTCCCAATTTGAAAATTAAAGTCGTTTAATACATTTTCACCCAGGATTATGTTTTAAACACTAATCTTTCAATTATCTTGATTCTAATAGTCCAACTATTTAATCAACGATTTTAGGTACTATTCATTATAATGATTACTATAGTCCAACTATATAATCAACTATAATTTAATTGGTTAAATTCAATTATATTGATTACTATAATCCAATTATAAAATCAAATATTTATTGAAATTGTTAATTCAAATATATTGATTACTATAATCCAATTATATAATCAACTATAAATTAAATAGTTTGAATATAGTCCAACTGTTTATTTAAAACAACGATTAAATATTATTCCAACTAATAAATAATTTATTTGACGAAATATTTGAAATGAGCGCGTATGGCAAGTAACTAAACGAATATTGCAAATTTAATACTTGCCTCCCACTATTTTCGGCGAGCCTCTAACCCTCTGTGGAGTACTCGGGAAACCTTGTTTCCTAGTAGGCTAGGATCCCGTTAAATAACACACAATCTTGACTTTGGCCAACAAATTGTATGATAATTAACTAGGTAGATCTCTAAGATCAATTGGATCCCATCCAATTCCTATATCCAGTAGGTGGACATCCAAGTCCGAAACATATATCTTATATATGTCAATATATCCAATATATTGCCTAACTTTTTTCCTCTGAATCAACTAAACCTTGGCTTTGGCACAACAAACTTAGTGATCTCAGTTAAGCGGAACCCATTGACCATGGAAAGCTTCGTAATCAATGTCGATGGACAAGAAGTGATCTTGAATTTGGCCAACAAATCACAACTTGGACAAGACACCAATATGGAACAAAGTCTCTGTGATTCAAACACATCCTCAACGGACAAAGGTCTTGACTTTGGCCAACAAACCAATGCCAGTCTTAGATCTTGAGTAAGAATCACTCAATGGAAGGAAAAAGCTTAATATTTTGTGAGGGTTTTTTCGCGTGTAAATGGCAACCAATTAATTATCTTTGTTAAGGTCTCATTATCATACACCCTTAAACATGCATTCTAAACACATAATAAAGCGCATAAAATAAATATAATAATGATATGCAGATGGATATTTAAACACATTGTTCCTAGAACAAATCTCTCACTTTCCTCTCTCCCGCTAGCACAAGTATTACTTCTACCCGATTACATAACACTTCTAAAGAAACTTCATTTACATTGAGGGGAATAGGTGAGAAGAGAAATACAAAGAGTAAGGAGGTAATAGGCTGGACTCGCAGGTCCAATTTAATAAATTCTAAATTTATTACAACAATTTCCAAAATTGCCCGACCCATCTAATATCCATCTGATATACATTATTCATACATCGCAACCATGTATTCACACAAGCATGTTATCAATCAATCTAATCCAATTAATTAATCTGAATATTAATGACCATCCAATGTTCAAACAACAATTTGATTTTGCGCGAGTCAAACTCGTTTTGCGAATAAGTACTCAAAGTACGAATTCTCGAATTAAATTAAACTACAACATTAAATCCAATTTAATTTGCATTTAATACTAATTCATTTATTTAATTCCAAATTAAATATTACACTTTAAAGTACCTTTACGACTTAGATTCTAAATCTAATCGTTACGGGTCTCAAAGCCCAATTAACATCCAATGTTATTTTAATTAAAGTCCAATGGGCTTTTAATTAATTTCTTAAGGCATGAAATTTTGGTCAATATGGGTCAAACCCAAATACCAAAGCCCATTTAAGGAATCACCATTATTTGCCAAGAAACCAATTTAGGCCCATTAGGCCCAATTAAATATTAAAGGTCCATTAGTCATAATTGGACTTTATGGATATGGTTTTGAGCCCAATTGGATCCAACCAATTTAGCCTAAACCTAACTTGGTACAACCAAGCCCATTAAGCCCAATTACAACTTTTAAGGCCCAATTACAAAATAAGCCCAATTAATTTAATTTCAAAATTCCAAATTTCATAACTTAATTAACCTAAGTGTATTGCCATAATTAATTACCCAAATTAACATTTCCAAAACAAAAATTTGTACAATTAATTATGCTCATTTTCATCAAACTATGTCCAACACATTGAATCAAAAATCAAGTCATTTTCCATGCTTATAGTCTCTCGGCATTTTGGGGTTTTATTTGTCCGATTCGGTTTCAATCCAATTAAATCCACAATCAACATACCCAATGTTTTCCAACTCATCCAATGATCAAAAACACAAAATACCAAGACTTATGGCACATATACCTCTCGGCCAAGCCTAGAATTTTGGGGGAAATGATCCAATCCAATTTTCACAAAATTGATCACAAATAACTCCAAGTCATTCATTTACAAGCATGCTCAAATTCAATTTACCCAAATTTACCCTAATCAAGTTTCATGCTCAAAATGGCTCTGATACCATTGTTGGGTTTCTATTAAGTCTCAAGGATCAATCAGCAATGAACATGTGTGAATACTCAATGAAGAATGGCGGAATCATACTCACATTGAACGGCTTTTGCGACGCTACGAACACAAGCCTTTGCTCCATGAAAGCTCTGGCTTTGCTCCCCTTGAATGTGCTCCACCATTTTCGGTCACCACCATGGAAGGATCTCCAAGCTCCAAGATTTAGGTTGTGTATTCCATGCTCATGAATATTAGTTCTCTATCACCTTATGATGACTCCTTTGTGTGCTAGCACTCTTGATTTTGCACAACAAATCTTCATGTAGTTCCTTCTCATTCTCGGCAATGGAAAAACAAACCAAGAAGAAAAAATGGCCACCATGGCCGAAACTAGAAGAGAAAGGGAGAGAGAGATGTGTTAGGTTGTTATGTTTTCCAAAAAAACAAATAAAAATGATATACCAAATTTTGGTATTAGGCTTTCCAAAAGTCAAACCAAGATTTGGAGCCAAAATGGCCATAAATGCCATCAACCACTCATGTCACTATTCACATCAATCAATGATGATAAGCATCACTTCACTCAAAGTGATGTGACTTTCATCACTTGATTGACTGGTGATTTGACGCTAGATGTGACTTGTGGGCCGCACTTAAATTCGCAATGCGAGTGCGCCCGCAAACACTTCCGGGCTCGGGTTCGCTAATTTCAAATTAACGATTTTTCCGTTGCGACGTAATTAAATAATTATAACTAGTAAAATCAATATTCATGTCGCTAACGAATTAATTCTAAATTAACTCGTTCGCCCGAATTAAATTCTAAATTTAATTCCGCGTCGAAATCCAATTTCATTTAATATATCGAATATATTAATTTATCGATTAATTCCAAATTAATCGTTCTCTCTCTATAATTAATATTTTATCCCAGATAAAATATCTATGTAATTAATCCCAGATTAATTTTCTCTCTCATCTATTTAATCCCAGATTAATAAGTGCGAGTCATACGTCATCGGTGAATCTTCGGGAAGCGACCCATGAGATCCCCGGATATGTTGGCAGTAAATCTGGTCGTCGGACTATCCGAACACGTACGTACCTAGTACTACATTTTTACCGATTTACAAGACATGGTTGGCTTCTAGCAAAGCGCTGTGCTTACCCAATTCTCCAGAAATATTCTTACTGGAATATGTGATCTATATCAGGCGTAGTATACGTAGTATTGCGTATTTCGATCCAGCATCGGATGTCACGTGCAAGGCTTGGGGCTGGAAATGTGTCTGCTGCGTACGAAGCACATATCAGATCTCTGGTAACTAGTCTCTATAATCAGATAAACATGACCTAGTCATAATATCCCGATAGCTGCAGCATATAAGAGAACCAGTTCCGTATCCTACGTGATCATCATCTCCATTATGACTGGAGTGATACTTCCATCTCGACATCACACCCAATACACTATGATTCTCAATATACCCAGAAGATGTGTACACAGAACCGGTTAAAGCCCTGGACGATCAAAACCAAAGTACATTGATTGTCGCAAGTATTAGCGGTGCAAGTCTCAGGTTAAGACCAAATACACTTACCCTGATTCGGACTTCCATAGACACATAGTCATACTACCAATGAAATTCTGAGGGGTCTATCCAGAGCGAAGCTGTTTTCCGTATCATCGGTAAAACACAACCTCCTACTACACTTGCATGAGTATCCTATACCCAAATATATGATAACTATGCCCTTATGCTCCCACAACACGCACAATTGCAATACTAGTCTATTCCGCATTATCGGTGTCCAATCTCGATAATACTACGACTAAAGATATTTAATGATTAAACCTTTATGGATTAATACTGTCTCATATCATCTCAATCCGAAACTAATCATATGGACCTTTTATCATTTATACATCTTGGTAATCTAATTACAAATGATAAAAGAACAATTTCCTTTGTCACATAGTTAATTTGTACAACAACACCATGATATGTACAAATAGTGACGCTATGGGTCATAAACTGTCCAGCAGTCAATCATAAGCATTGGCTTGGGGCATAAAGTTATAAAGCCTTGTTGGTATGTCATGTGACACATAAATTTATCTTAGGATAATAAAGTAATAAAAGACATACATGCTTATTATTTAAGCCTTGATTTCTCATGCGTGTCTGGGCTGCATAAGGTAGAGAAATTGGTGACCGATAAGAGAAAATAATACATTAATTTTAGATCATAAAGTTAGTGATATTGTATCTTACTGCTCTATCATATCTTGTTCATGTCGAAAAGGTTGTTTGATATACGTGACCATGGAAGAGACTATGTTGCATTATAATGTAGGTACCGCCATGATTCTATATATATGATCTTATTGGACGGAATGGTATAATATAGTTGTTTCTGAACCAATATTGGATCCATAAAGTATTCTTAGCATTAAAACATTCACAATTGATATCGCCCAAGTGGGAGAATGTTAGAATATTTTATTCTAATATTAATTATGGGCTTCTATTAATTGTGATACATGTTTTAATAAAGCGCTAAGATAATTAGTTTTGTTATAGAAACTGTGAAGGCCAATTGTCTGATCTAATAAAGTGGGATGCACTCTATATTATTTGATATGTGGATATTAGAGTAGGCTCTGGAATTGTTATGGGTTTTTTATGGGTGAGCCCATTACACTCCATAAATTAGTAAGCTAAGGTCTCACCCCCACTCTTCTATAATAATTTACTCAATAGCTGTCTTTATGGAGGTAGTATATCATGTTTCGGGTATATATGTCATATCTCTCATAGCAGCTGGGTCCCACACAGTTGTGGGACCCAGCTATTGTGAGATAGATGACATATACACCCGAAACATAATATAATTTTTCGCCTTTATGAGATATATGTTTCTCCCTTCTCATTAATGATTCTTTAATTATTAAAGTTAGTGAAGTTGTTATATATAATGCATATTATGCTTTGTCTCCATTATGACAAAGTTACGCATGTATAATGTTCCTTCACAAGTGAATAGTATATGATTATATATATTAGATATATCTATATATATATATAGATATATATATATAAGAATATATATATATATGTATGATATATGTAATATATATGTATATATATCTGTATATATATATGTATATATATATATAAAAAGTAGCATATTGTTGAAGGCATAAGAAACAAGGCAATTGTTATCATTTTGCCGAGAGTCTTCTTCCAATTGCAAAAGTGAGCAATTAAAGAAAATACCAAGAGAGAGAAACGTTTAAGGCTCGATCAATAAGGCATAAGGAAAGCTTAATACGGAAATTAAGTTTCTCACCATCAAGAAGATGGGAGTAGAGGGTGATCTCCTCAGTACAACTTATCAACAGATTACAGAAATTTTCCGCTGCCGATATGGATTTTAAATCAGGTACGCTCCCGAATTCATCCGATTAATTCTTTATTTGTATTCTAAGCCATTGTGTTAAAGGTCCTGTTGCAAATAAATTCTAACAACTATCCGCCCATTCTACCTTTGTTTTGCAGGATCACTAGTGTCTCATTATATAAATTTTCGATTGGAGACCGAAGGCGAAATCTAGCGTCTGCATATCATCAAATGCATAAAGTGTTCACCTAAATGCTCTATTTCTTTACAAAAATCCACCAACAACAAAAATCCATCCCCCAACATGCAATATTCGGCCATGAGCTACAAAAATTCAAGTTTGGGAGTTCAATCAAATTAATGGATGGGTTCAAGTCATTTGGTCATCAAATGGACTAGCAAAGATCCTATCATGCTTAAATGCATCAATTTCTCCCTAATGAGTTCATGAATACGAAAATGATAAAGAAGAAAGCAAGCTTGAATTTTGAAAATTGAAGGGGATAAGGCTAGAAACTTACTTTTCTTGATAATGGCTTGGAAAGGTTACCAAAAGTTGCTCCCTATCTTGGCATGAAAGATGAAGCACGATTTGGTGTGTTGATTTCTAGAGAAATCGTGAGAAAGAAGAGATGTTGGAGAAGAGAATGAATAGGGGATATTTTAAATAGTAAGGGGCAGATTTTTATCAATAAAATATTGATTTAAATTAAGCCCATGTTAAATAACGGGGCAAAATTCGTAATAGTATAAAGCTGGCCAGAAAAACGTGCGTATTTGATTAGGTTTTGGTCGAATTTGGAAAAATATTCAATGTAAAAATTATAGATCTCGGTCTAAGCTTTCCAACCATATAAAAACCGTTAAAATCGGATACTGATAGTCCAAGTTATGGTCAAATACTAAAATTAATCTGGTACATGGTAAAAAAATAATTGCGTACATTCGTGAGTACAATCGCGCTCATGCATGATTAATTTCACATATTACGTTACACATGAAAAATGATCGTCGAAATTACCGGGATATTACATCATAGTATTCCGAAGGATCGTTGGTCCCATATTTCTAATTTAATGGGCTTTCTCTAGGGTTGAGAAATTCTGGAAATTCTTGTGGGATGGTTCGTGCCATATAACATATTATAACATATGTTATAATATTATTGGACCTTTCACTGTAAGTATAGTTCCATTAAGAAAACTTATTGGGAAAATTTATTTATAGAATGACACGTGATCTATTTAAGTAGGGTAATAATTACACTTGCAACTATAATGATAGATATGCACTTAATTCTATGTTTGAAGTATAAGATCACAAATATTAAATAAAAATTTTTATTTAAAAATGGGGACCAACCATAAAGCACGACCTATGACGCAACAAACAAAGGCCGGGCCAGGGACCGGACTAAACCAAACTTTTGTCAATCCAGGCACGAGACACAGCATGACCCACTAACCCATTAGACATTCTCATCCCCATACAGAAAAACATATTCCCTACCCAACATATGTTAACCCGGCCCGAGGCTAAATTGTCCTAGGCCCATGCCTAGATCGGATTAGGAAAAAAACCCAACCCCGCTTTTAATTAATAAAAGATATTTTTAATTAATATAAATTAATTTTAATTTTAATTACATAAATTCATAATTAAATTTTAAAACTAAAATAAAAAAATTCTAAAAATATTGAAATTCTTAATTTATTAAAAAAAAAGATTCTTTTAAAAAAAAAAAAAAAAGGGGAAATTTAAAACAAAACTCGACCCAGGCCCGACACTACCATCCCTGATTCCCAAGACAAGTGAACATATCATGATTTTGATTATAATTCCTGCAACACCAATATATTATATAAACAAACTATTAAGAATGATGGAGAGAATGTTCAAGTAAATCAAAGTTCTAAGTTATTTAAAAAAAAAAAAAAAAAAAAAATCCAGCACCAATATTTGTATAACTAAGATCAGGGATATTACTGTAATTTCGATATATCTCCTTTTATTTTTTTTAAAAAAAAGTTCAAAAGGAAGAAGCTCAGCACGACAGAACTGTGCTGGGCCATTAGATCATGTTTGGCCGAGCTTTAATAGTCAACCACGACACGATCCCAACACAACACCAAGCATGAATGAGCCTAGAATACCGTACAGCTCTGCGCAACAAATAGCCCCAAATGCGATAACCATCTGGGGCAGACCAGAAAGTAAGAAACACTGCAAGAGACCTAAGAAACAGATGCTCTCTAAAATCTGTTGAAAGACACCATCATAAAACAAAATTCTGAGTTTATTTTGCATTTGATAAAATGAACAAAGAGAGAGCACGTGTTTTCGCAAAACAAGGAAAAAGTTACAGCAAAGCAGCTTGCCAGCTTACCGCACTGGCTGCTGATTGTAGTGATTTTTCTCTTTCTTCTTTGCAGCAGCAAGCCTTGCATTCCTGGCAGCAGCCTCACTAGCAGCAGCCCGGCCAGCAGCATCCATCTCTTTACTTGACTTCTTCTTCTTTGAAGAAGCCACTTTCCTAAGCCGCCCTTTCACATCAACAGAAGTACCCGCCCGCTGCATTCTGGGTCTCTGCAGTTTCATCCGTCACATCTCCAACATTGGTACTATCAAGCTGGTCCTTTGATAGTTTGTCCTTCTTTTTCTTCTTTTTTGCATTTTTAATCTCCCCAAAGGTATTCTCCTTTTCAACATCCCCATTATCTTCTCCTTTCTTTTCTTGAGCAACACCTGAACATAGGTAGCAGCAGGCCATGTTAGTGAAGCTACTAAGTGACAAATGGAATATAGTAACAGCAATTGACCTGAAAAACCAACCATTGAAGTTCAATTTTGAGATAACCAAACATGTAAATATCCATTCTTGTCAGAATCAATACTTCACATGCTTAGAAAATTTTGCTTCATGTGTGAAAGTTGACTCATGTTCAAGTATAATGCTCTGTCAACACAATCTACACCCAACAGCTGACCATCTATAATAAAAGAATTTTGACTCTCGGAAAAAGGCACATTATGAAGATTTAAGATCAAACAGAATTCACAAATAAACTTTATCAGATACAAATAAAATATGAACCCACAGGAATAATAACATTGAAGGATGAGGACTTGACAGTTTTCCACATTAACAAATAAAGCATTTAAAATTCAGTAACAAAACAATTCCAAAATGAAATGATCTTATACACACACACTTTATGCAAAACATGCACATATGCGCACACGCACAAAATACATCAGTGCCGTGGTTTAATAATTGATGTGAAATTACCATGTGATCCATCTTGGCAACTATCCTTATTCAATCCCATCTCAGCAAGAAGGGCATCAAGTTCTTCAAGACCCTTTTTCTCTTCAATTCCTTTGATAGCTGCCTTTCTGAATCTTTTTGCACTGAAAGAGCTTCAGGAGGCTTCTTAACTACTTCGGTTTCATTGTCATGTTCTTCCTCAACATCATCGTCAGCTTCATCAAGATCTTCTTCGTCACTGTCACTTTCCTGGAATCCAACTGGAATGAATATAAGAATTATCTAATATAACCAGATAACACAAATATCAATGCACTTATGAGATTTAGGACACTCATATAAACATAATTGTAGCATTAAATACCCTAGTATTTTTCCTTCCGAAGTAGGAATAATTCCAATATCATAAATTTAGTAACATTTTGAACACATGATCCAATGATCCAATAGATCTGGTTGAAATAAGGTATTGAGAATATTTATTCCCACTTTAATTGTGTAATTATTACGGGTTTTTAACCATCATATCACATATGCCATATTATTTCATATTATTTTCCAACCAATTTAATAACCATTTTTAGAAAAAGTGCTCAAACATAACCATGAATGCACTTGAACAAAAAAATGAGTGGACCCAAACAATCAGGTTTTTGGCAACCACAGTAACTTCATCGGGTGGCCCATCATGTACTGGTATTTAATGGATTAATGGTCTAAACAAGGTGCAGCTGCCGTTTCTCAAAGCTAATGTCCAAGTAACTAGAGGATATCACCTAGACCTATGAAATGCATCTATAGCAGAACATCCATGGGAGAATATAAATTTGAATCTACATCTGAACGAATTATCAGGCTGCAGCAAAGGAAAAAGTTTTAGGCTCTGCAGATCCACTATCACAAAGGAATCCATACTTTATGTTGATGCAGTAATATTGCCTAATCATGGATCAGTAGACGTGGCTCCTAGGTTTCGGACAGACAAGTAAGCCAGCCATGTCGTCTCTTTTTATAACCTCCATCAAAAGCTTGTTGTATCGACACATATTAGAGAGGATCTATCGAATCTAACAAACTAAACGACATCATCCTGAATGTTATTTAATTTATTGTGACAACATAACATAAAATCTTTTAGTAGAAAAGTTCAAAGCAAAGACAAACACATACCTAGAATTATCATTCAAGGTTAACTAGCAGGACAAAAGAGAAAATAACCAATTGATGATTTAATACATGTAAACCATAATAAGTGGCGTGTGAACCTTAACATTACACTCAATTACACATGTAAACTTCAAATCGTCAAAATATATTTTCATATAACTAAAAGCAAAGAAAAACATAAAATCGAATGCTAACCAACCAACAAAAACAGTTCAAATTCCATAACTCTCGGCAAACAGATATAAACAAACACACTCATTAGGAAGAGATTTTCCTTCCAAAAATGTTAAACAACACAAAATATCTATGCCCCCACGCAATCTCTACGGGATAACCCCAGCTTCGTTGAGCAAACATCTACAGCTTGTGTAATCATCCAATTGTTAAGCAAAACAAATCCACATAAGGAAATGCAACGAAACACTCATTATATCCTGAAATGGTAGCAAAGTTTTTTTTTTTTTTTTTTAAAAAGCACACACATACACACGCGTTCAGGTAACGGCAAGATCGTTTTCTTCATCGGAATATCCACATCAGTCAATCAATCAACACCTAAATTCAAAAAATAAATTCAGACAATTAAGTAAAAAAAAAAAAAAAAAAAAAAAAGGAAACCTCGACATCAGGCTCCTGGGTCTCCTTCTTGTCAGCAGCGGCCCAAACCGATTGAGGCGGCGCGGTTGTAGCATAGTAATCGTCATCGTCCTCGTCATCCACGTCAGCCCATGATTTAACTGTGAGTGGCGCAGGGGCCCAGAAAACTTCCTTCTCCTTCTCGGCATTCTTCGATGTACCTGGCTCTTTCTGCGTGGATTTCTTCTTCTTCTTCTTCAAACTACCTAACGCCGCAAACACGTTCGCGCTGTTTATTACCAACGACTCGTCCTTCTTCCCTCCCACCATTATCAAAACACTTTCTAGTAAGGGGCAAAACAGGAAATTGATATTTTCAATACGAAAATCAGACGATGAGGTTAATAAACCAAACGATCGGATTATTGAAATTAAGGTTTCTGAATGAACAAAAATACAAAATGATCCGTTTAAACTGAATGTCTTTCTTTGTATAAAGAGATTTAAACTTGAAAGGAAAATTGAAAATATTTGTTTATTTTCTTGTATCTAGTATAATCTGAGAGAGAGATTGAGTGAGTGAAGGACGTTGATGGGCTTTGGGGTCGATGCACGTTGGCACCCCAAAGGCTTTAATTTGTTTTTTGTTTTTTTTTTTTTTGTTTTTTGTTTTTTTAGGCAGAGTGAGTTCCGGAGGACGATGGTGGTTTTTTAAATTTTAGGGCTTACACGAGAAAAGATGAGGGATTATGTAAATGTGTGCTGATGTGGTGAGTGATGGTCAGCCGTTTGATTTATGATGTGTTTTGATATTGTGTGGTCCCCATTTAGGGGTGATGTTTTTAGCGAGGAGATCAGAACACACGTGGCTGGCATGCAGTTGTTTTGGGTCCACTTCATTTTTGTACTAGGGTGATACTTGTCTTAAATGTGGCTCTCTTGCTTAGAATTAGACCCGGACAAGGTTCCGGTTCGGAACCAGAATCAAATCGGTTGGAACCGGACGGTTTTGGTTTCAACCGATTTCGATTCCGGTTTCGGAATCGAACCGGTTGGAACCACTAGAATCGAACGGTTCCAACGGTTCCAAACGATTCCAACCGGAACCGTTGGAACCCTAGGGTTCCAACGATCACAAACGGCTACTAGCCGTTGGGCGGGGGCAGGTTGCTCCCTGCCCCAATTTCCAAAAAAAAAATACCCCTAATAACGGTAATAAAACGGTTAATTTTAGGGGCAATTAAGTATCACAACAATATTCTAAAAATATATAAATATGGGTGATTTTTCATTATTTTAACACAATAATTTCTCAATTCTCAATTCTCTCAATTCTTACAATTCTCTTATTCTCAATTCTCTAATGGCAAGCTCATCTGAGAACACAATGTCAAATGTGTCAACCCAAGAAAGCGGCCTTAGTATCGGTTCACGGAGAAGAGAAGTTAATATATTGGAAGTCAGACGGTCTTCATTACATCCAAGCACTCTAGAAGCAACAGCATGTGTGGATGATTGGACTCGAGCTGATCTGAGACAACAACAAGATGCTCTTGATGAATTTGAAGACTTGTTCGATAATGCATCTGCAAGTGCAAGCGGAACTGGAGCTGAATGATCAACAGGCACAGATGATGATTGATAATTAAATATTTAAATAATTGTAAAATTACAATCGGGGAAATATCTTTAAAATGTAATGGAATTACGTGAGCTTTGATTCCTCTCACCCTTGGAGGATACGTAGGCAACTTAAGTTTTTAAAAATTTAAGTTCAAGCTCTTTAATTTATTTATTTTTTATTTGTTCAGATAAATTTTTTTTTTGTAATTTAATGTAATTATGTAATGTAATTGTAATTTTATTATATAAATTCAAATTCTTAATTTTAAATTACATTATTTTATTAATCTCAATTTTTTATTTTCAATAAAGCAAGAAAAAAACCGAATGGAACCGGAACCGAACGGTTCAGTTGCAGTTGTGGTTCCGGTTCCGGTTCCACATTTAGTGTGGAACCGGAACCGAACCGATTTGCTTTTAGCACTATAATTTACTGCTCTCTTCTTTTTCATTAAAAATAAAATATTATTATTGTTATTTCTTTTTAGCCCTATAATTTTTTTTCTAATATGACATATAATTCATATATTTCTTGGACATTTATCTTTAAAAAAAATAAGTTATATTTATTTCTTAGAATTTGGCATCAAAAGATTTACCTTTTTTGGCTTTTTATTTTTTTAATTTAACCTTATAACAATCTCCATCCCTTCTCATTCATATGAACAAGATTTGAACCTTAAAACTCTTATTAGACACAAAATTATTATTGTCATTTGACACAAAAGATTTTAATTAACTCAACTGGATACCACTTATTAACCCTTTCGCTCTTCTTATTTGTGTTATGAGCACATGTTTCGTATTTTCAAATAAATAAACAAATAATATATAACATGTGACAATGATATAGCTTTTGTTGATGGTGGTTTCTAACACCGAATAAGTTTGAAGTCTAGGGAAGGGGTAGAATGAGATTTACACTTGGAAGATGATGGAGGCCCAAAATGCGGAGGAACACCTAAGGGAGAACTGGTTGATGAAGCTAGGTTGGGCTACCGACCCGACCTAAAGAAAATATATCAGATTCGATAGCATTTGAGCACACAAGAAAGCCGACCCGATGTGGTCTTTGGCTACCGACCCAACCTAGTAAAAAAGTAAGGAATAATTGATCCAACACCATCCACCTCAGCACGCCGACCTCGAAACTGAGGTAGAGGTCTCAGTATCTTGTACCCACAGGTATATGACGTATGTCCTGCATGACAGTTTGAGCTTCTAGATGACTGATGTCACGGAAGTAAGTCAACAACTTTCCATGGGAAAAGACTCTAACAGACGGAAAAGTGCCGGAGTGGTTGAGTTACGGGCTATCACGTTGGCAGAACGTGCAGCAGTGGACAATATATTAGAATGACGGGCTTCTGGTGACAGAGGATGGTTGAGTTAGAGACAAGAGCTACTGTTTGCAGAGTGGTTGGGGAAAGGAACATGGGCGACGATGTGGTGACATGAGCTAACATCATAGGTTGGTGAAATAGTAAGTTTGAAAGCATATATAAAGGGGTTGAAGCCACAAATTCAAGGGTTAGCAATTTTGATATTTCACCACTTGTAAATAGAGATCTGAAAGCTTAGTGATAAAGAGAGAAAGTATGTCAGTTTTGACCCGAGCAAGAAATAAAATTCACTCTCTTTACTCCTGTGGACGTAGCCGAACCACGTTAATCTCTTATTTTCTCAGTGATTTTCTATCTGCTTGCTAAGTTTGCTTTGGTTCCCAACTAATCAAACAAATTCACTGTTTAAGGAGGTTTTTCCGATGAGTTGAATTCGCAAATCACCATTGGAACGAAAAATAATCGTTAACATGGGGTAATGTTAGGAGTTTTTGCAAATAGTGTTTGGTAACTTTAATTTTTTTTTTTTTAAATATGATTTTTATAGAAATACTGTTGAATATGTTCTTTTAAAATTTTAGAATAGGTCAACTCTCTAGTTTGCCAATTGATTTATCTTCTTTAAAACAACAAGTTTCAAATTCTTAAAATATATTACCATTGAATTAAAATATGCATATACTTTATGAATTTTGTCTCTGGTGTATAAAATAGATAGTTGAGTACAATTGCAATGTAAATGGTTGATTGGAATCTTAATTGCTAATAATTTAGCAGAAAGGTAATGCTTTTGATATAATTGAGGTATAAAGAATAAAAATATATAATGGCCAGCCAATATAATGCACAATCAAACACACATGCAGTTATAGACAAAGCACGGTGCCTATCATAAACCCATAATTCCAAATTTTACTTTAACTTTAGAAATTAAATATATAAATAAAACCTCCTTTCAATGGGTCATCAATTTTCAGCCTGTTGTTAAAGAGCAAGCTAGATATTGGACACGGACATAGGTCCAGTATTTATTAAAACAAAATGATAGAAGATTAAACCGCATCAATTAAGTGGTTCCAATTAAAAAATGATAGATTAAATCTCTAGTATAAATTGAGTGACCCCGATTAGAAAAGTTGAATATCTAATACTAATATAGTTATTACAGTCAAATAATCGATAAATTCTCTTGAGGTAAGAGAAAAACAACAAACTTTTATTTATTAATTTGCTTATCGTTTATGGCTACAAAGAATATTTTAAATAACAAATACAATATTTTCACTTTATAATCCTAAATCCTAATAAATTAAATAATATAAATCATAATCTCCTAGTAAACAACAATCTCAGACTTAGGACGATTCTCTTATGATGGGTTTTTAGTTTGGGCATTTTCAATCCTTAAATTCACTAAGAACAAAAGCGACTATTCTTAGATATTTCGAAACTGGGTTCTCTTGATATTCGTCCTTCAAAAGTCTACAAAGACAAGGAGACAAGGATAATAATTAATAATAAAATAATATTTAATATTTTAATAAAAGAATAATTTAATACGTTAAAAATTAATAATAATTAATAAATAATAAATTAATATATAATTAAAAATAATAGTATTTTTGTAACTTTTTAACAATTCATTCTGATTACTAGATAAAGTAAATACATTAATGGTAATACTACTTCATTCTTATTCATATTCCTGTCGTTAAGTAAACAATTTATTCTGATTTTGATTTATCATTCTCATTCCAACCTCATTTCATTCTGATTCCATTTTATTATGATTACGAGTACGTAAACACATCATAATCTAAGACCAAACGAATCACATTTTATTATATGGAGATTATTAGTTTCCCAAAATCAATAAATTGATAGGTGCTTTTATATATTTACCCTTATGATTATTAATTTATTAAAAATAATTCTAAAATATACAAATATAATTCTAAAATATAATATCTCTATAGAAAATTATCATAAATTTAATATTTCTTTAGAAAATTATTTTATTTAATTATGTTAACAAATTTATAAGGAATACATGAATAAAATAAAACTCAGTAATATAATTTATTAATTATTAATAGATTAATAAATTGGCACTCAAAAAAAATAATTTTAAAAAAATAAAATTCAAAATATTAAAGGAAAATATGAGGTGTCAAATTAATATTATTTTCTTTTAACTGCTTTTTTTAAAAAATTATATTTTTGAATATTGTTAATTATTTTAATTTATTTGTATATTTTTTATTTATTTTAATGATTTAATAATGATGTGGAATTTTAATTGTTTTTATTACAAGGATAATATATGTAAAAACTCATTAATTTTTTGACTTTTTGACCTCAGTGGGTGTTGGGATATTATGAAAATAATAAATAATAAATGATAAATTATATAAAACTAGGGAGGAAAGTAACAATCTCCTTTTATTATATGAACGGTATGATTAGTGAAAGTAGACGAATTAGAATCACCGTTGGAGTGGGCAAAGATTTTAAAATTCTATTAATATCACATTTTAATTTCCAATTTCCTTTTTGGCTCATGAGAAGTGGCAATCTCCCTTTATTAAATGAACGGAAATATTTTTGAAAGTAGACTAATTAGAATCACAGTTACAGTGGGCAAGGTTTTTGAAAGTCTATTCATATCACAACTGTCACATTTTATTTTCCAATTTCGCTTTTTGGCTTTAGAAAGTCTAATTTCCTTTATATAAATTCAATAAAAATAATAATAATAATTCAAGTTTTCTTTTCCTCTTTTTAAAAGGTAAAGAGTTGACCAGCTCAAATATATTTCAACCCCTTATTCCCAAGGCTAGAATATTGGCTAAAGAATAATTACTCAAATTATATTTGAGATAAAATGTACTATTTCCTTGCTATTTATTAGCAATTTGTCGCCAGCAATGGCACCATAGTTTTGTTTTATTGTGTGATTAGAAACAACGCACTGAGCAAAATTGGTTTCATAAGAGTTCAATTTCAATAAAAATAAAAAATAAAAAAATCCAATTTGATAATCTTACTCGAGTCACTTAGGCAATCAAACAAACCCGTGACATTGTAGTCCACCTAATAATCATTGGTAATAATAGATTACAAGCACAAGCTTAAGCCACAGACCATGCACAGAAACATACAGGATAAACAATTCAAAAAAAAGCTCTGTTATTTTCTTTATTTTGTATTTTCTTTATCCATTTACGCCACAAAAAATAAGAAAATCATGAGGAAAACAACCAGCACAAAGAATATCTTTAACATCAGCCAACGATTGGATGATATACTGTTAAGGTACCTGACCAGTTGGCTCTGTGCTCCTTCCACATTTGCCAGTGTGTCATCCATGTTCTCATCAATCCTGTCAAAAACAGCAGTGACCATCAATGACTAGCATTTGATGAATGGATGGATATAAATACAAAATATTTATCTTCACCCCTCCTAAATTTCAAATTTTACACCATTCTAAAATATTATTGACTTATTTTCCATCACATGGTAAATTTGGCTCCTCTGCAGGGTGCCATCTTGTTTGGTGTTCAGATGCCATTAACCAATAAAATCATCAGTGCCTCTTTCAGTGGAATTGTGAAAAATGTTATGATGTGGAAACCCATTGCATTTAGGAAGGAGTCAAATCTGCATCCCTAGGGTTTAATCTGATGACTTTGACCAATGAGCAGTGAATTGGGAGGAGGAGCCCCATACGTGCCCTTGTCATTGACATTATACTCACCATGTATTTATTATTCAATCACAAAAGTAAGGAAATAATGATGAGCAAACCTAATTGCTATCTCTCCTTGCTGTGAAACCATAGTTGCTAGTTGCGTAAAAATGTTGCCAAGCTCGTGAATAGTTGACTCCACATTATGAAGGGCCTCAGCTCTACTCTGCATGTAACTGTCTTGCAGAGGAACCATCTGCTGTTGCTGTTGACCTTGCTGCTGCTGCAACAAGGGCTGAGAATCCCCATTTGCTTGCTTGCTGCAAAAGTCATATGCCACACCACATTATTATTGGAAAATGCAGGAACAGTGGCCATTTACATTTTCCACCCAACTGCTTAATCAATGCCGAGAGCTAAAACATACAATGGGTATTTTCTTATTCAACAAGTTGTGTGAGCCAAAGGACAAAACTAAAACACTAAAATGCTCTCAGCCTGGAAAGTTAAGAAATAAATTAAAATACTCACAAATACAGGTATTTGCATCCTCAAAGTGCAGTAAAAGTTTGTTCACAGATTTTAACAAACAAATTTTAATAAAAACCTGAAAATCTGGAAAATGTTAGAGAAAGAAGTTTCCAACAGACTTGAAGAGTCTTTGAAGCGCACTTTCACATTGGATCTAAAATAAGAAGCTATGATTTTTACCTTGGAAATAATTGGGATGACGATGCAGAACCATTTGCCCATGGAGGAGGAGAAGCTGTTGATGCTCCAGCACCGGCACCGGCAGTTGATCTGGTTGCCAGAGGACGTTGGCGGACAAAAGGATTTGTCAACTCTTTTGAAGCATTTGAAGAAAACAGCTGCCTTCTATTATCATGAACCTTCAAGTTCTGTGTGACACCCACACACACAAAAACAGCAAAAAAGAACAAAATAGAGTCAGAAAAAAATATACAAAAACGTGACAAATAACAAAAGCCTATTGGCCCTGTCAAGCAAGCTAAGTGTATAGCAATATTCAAAACCTCTGTCCGCATGGTGAGGACTTCTTTGAACTCTTTTGTTGTGCCCATCAAACGATTCTTTAGGTTATCTACAACTGTTGTTGAATGGCTTGTGGTGTCACTTGAAGTATTCCCACTTTCATTTTGGGAGTTGCAGAGGAGTTGAAGGTCCACGACAGCTGAATTAAGTGCAGTGATATCCTGCTTTATCACTCCTGTCAGCTCCTGGATCTCCAGAGTTGGGTCATCAAACACCGATGTTCGCTTTGCCACTGGTGAACAGCACAGCAAACATGTTAACATATTTTTGCACCACCATCAAACTTCTGAACATCTAAGTCTAATTACAATTTACAAAAGCAATTCCATCATGACAAAGATCTACCACAACATCAATGTTATGCACTGAATTCTCAAACCTGGTGTTCTCATTTGACCTTGACATATTCATATCTCACCATGCATCAAAGTTATAAACATTAGTATCAAGGAATGATGATAATCATAAAACCAAACTACCTCTATTAATACTCATCCAAAACAAAAAGGCGCCTCTAATAGTAATCAAACAAGAAGACAGACTTCAATTTAAAACTTTTTTCCTTTTTTTTCCAAGCACTGCATGAAAGGAAACCAAACTTCCTTCCCAACCATGTGAGTAGGGTTTAAACCCCAAACCTCTTGTACAACCTCCAAAAGATTTTACCAATTTAGCCAACTAGCACCGACAACTTAAAAATTTTCTGTAGTAACATGGATGTATAAATGTAGGCAGACAATAACCATTACTTTGTTTTCCATACTTGAACTAAAGTTGCCTTTTACATTAAGAATCAAATAGATTGTAGGTCTGATAATTATTCATGCAAGTGTAACTGTTGCTACCACGCTCCCTGTAATCACACAGCCACAAGCCCACAACCATAAAAGCCACCACACTATCACCTTTGAACAACCACTGCAATTGCCACCTCATCATACGCCGTAACCAGAAGCTCAAAACACAGACAACTACATTACTATTGACCTAAATCTCTACTTCCCGCCCTATCTACCTACTTAAAACACAACAGCCACATCATTTTCAAACAAAGAATCACCAAGTCCCTACACTTTCCAATCCTCAAAACTGCAAAATCATATAACAATTCACGTCATAAGTATCTTATCCTATTTCCACCAAATTGTATCTTTAAAACGCTAAATTTCCTATTAATTGAAATGCAATATTCACATTAATGATTACAACATATACACGCAAAAGACACATTATTTACATCAATGCATTAAAAATAATATATTAAAGAAAAAACAAAAACTAAAGATAAGAATCAAATAGGCATTTACTTACATTTGGCGAGCTTAGCCAGCTTTAGAGATGTCTGGTGGATCCCATACCCAATCTTCGAGGCTCTCTTATTGAACTCCGATTGAATCGCCACCGCAGATTTGCGATCCTCGGGCTTCGTTATGGCGCTACTACTACTATTACTGCCGCTTGATGATGGCGCATTGTTAGCCGATGAGAATGACTTCTTTAGCCTCCCCGCTACGCTTAAAAACTCTTGCGTTCGATCTCGGTACGACGATTGTCCCGATTTCATCATCATCTCTCTGAATAAGTAGTTGAGATTTTGTCCGAAAAAGAAAAATGAAAGAATTTTACATTACAGATTTTCTAATACGTGTACTTTTTGACGGAATTAGAGAAGGATCCAACAAGATTGAGCGGGATCTGAAACCCTAACTCCGAATTTTGCCTGTTGAAACGATGTCGTTTTTATTGTTTTTTTTTTCTTTTTTTTTTTTGGGGCCAAAAATGGGATAGAAAAACGTAAATTCAAGTTGAATCAAGATCAATAATGATACATTTGCGG
>SKCR01052769.1:0-55071 GCA_019454045.1 Zanthoxylum bungeanum
GATGTTAAAGTAGTTAATATTGAGGGTTATAGATTGGACTATAACTGTTAACCTTTGACTTTCATATGTGAATTCTTAATCTGAAAAATGAAAAATAAGTATGAGAAAAAGAGATCAAGAACATCTCACTCGGAAATAACCATCAATAACTCGTAAGAGTGAAAGCTATCCTTGAGTAAGTTCTTATGTATTATTAAGTATAGCAGAAGATACTTTACCATGAGAAAAATATTTCTTTAAGATATAGAGTGAAAGCTCATGACATATGATATTTCTTGAAAAAGAAAGATGATGAGCTATATATAATTTAAAAAAAAGAAGTAGAAAAGAGGAAATAAAACAAAGAATGATTATCAAACACCTTATAATCAAGAAGTTTTGTGATTCTCCAAATGTCTTTTTAAATTTTGATCTTCAATCCAAATAGAAAGTCATAAAGACATGTGACCTCTAATAACACAAGTCTAATATACTAGTGTGATATTATAACAATATTGATAGTAGGGGTGTTCACGGGTCGGGTCGGGTCGGGTTTTTTAATTTTTTTTATGACCCGATCGGGTCGAGTCATTCGGGTCTTTTGACTTGAACCCGAAATTTAAGAAGGTGACCCGCGCGGGTCGGGTCAAAAAATAGCGGGTCGGGTCGCATAATATGCCGTGAATATAATATATATATTTTATTGATACAAATTTTATAATATATGTGTAGTTGAAATGACAAAATCTAAGATTAATTTGTATTTAATCTCAAGTTCAAATCCCACAAACAACAACATTTTATTTTTTGAAAAGAAAGAAAAAATAAAATTTTTAGAATTGTTAAAGGTGGGATTCGAACTTGGGACCACCTCAAGACCAAGTAAAAACTTTGACATTTCAGCCACAATTCTTTCTCGTCAAAATTATATCATTAAAAATATATATTATAATTATAATATCATTTACATCGGGTCGGGTCGGGTCAGACCCGAGTTTTCTGTCCAAAACCCGTGACCCGACGACATTTCGGGTCGGGTCCAAATTAACCCGAAATTGAAATTGAGAATTTATAATCCCGGCCGGGTTGGGTCAAGTCGAGTCGCGGGTCGACCCGACCCTATGAACACCCTTAATTGATAGATACTAGTTCAAAGGTTATAATAAATCGGATTTAAGTTTCTTAGTTTGACTTTCTATTATCCAAGTGTAGAAATACAACACCTTAAATTTGTTTTCATAGTTTACCAATGATGCACAAATACAACACCTTAAATTTGTATATATAGTGCTAGAGTTTAGTTAAATAGGTCTCAAATCCCTACCTCATGTTAGGGGATCATTGGCTGAAGGTGACACGCAAGTAAAGTGAAATTGAGAATAATTATTATTTTAGGAGGCGTTGTCTAGCATATAACAATACAATAATAATTAGGAGGCTTAGCCTACCATATATATTAACAATAAAATAAAACAATGAGACATAAATTTAACATGGTAAAACCCTCAATGTGAGGGAAACATCCACGGCCAAAAGTAGAAAGATTTCACTACAGTGGAAAGAATTTTACAACCTGTCTCTAAACACAAGGAGTAAACAATCTCACACTCTCTTAGAATAGGAGAACTACAACTCTCTCACTAACTCTTAAGAAAAAACTATATTTTCTCTCTTAGAATACATATGATTTGGTTGAGAATAGGATGAAGAAAATAATGAAATGAAGTCTCTATTCATAGGCATGAGATTCACTGTGCAAATAATGAATTCTAATTTTTTTTATTTTCTTTTTAAGCATGTGGGACACACCCACATTTTTTTATTTATAATTATAAATCATTGCACCGAAAGGTGAAATGATTCATTGACTTTACCAATTCTCCCACGTGGAAACTTGATTGATAACCAATCAGTTTCCACACCATCCATTCTATTTTACCGTCTTCAAGCTGCTTACGTTTCTACTAAGCCATAAGAGGATCTACACCATATAAACTTGTCTGTATTGATAGGCTTGGTTATTACGTCTGCAAGGTTCTCATTAGTGTTTACCTTCAACAAGTTCACACTCACTTCTTCCACTACTTCATGAACAAAATGGTATTGTACCAATATATGCTTCATTCTTGAATGAAAGGCTGGATTCTTTGCAATATACAAAACACTCTAACTGTCACAAAATAATGGAATCTTCTATTGTTTGTGCCCGAGCTCCTCCAATAACCTTTGAAACCAAATAGCTTCCTTGCAAGCTTGTATAACTGTCATGTATTCAGCTTTTGTTTTAGATAAAGCCACAATACTCTGCAATTTAGATACCCAGCTTACTGCTCCTCCTGTAAGTATAAACACACAACCTGTGGTGGATTTTCTTTTGTCAAGATCTCCGGCAAAATCTGAATCCACGTAGCCTCTGACAGTTAATTCTGATCCTCCATAACATAATGCAGCATCTGAGGTTCATTTGATATATCTAAGGATCCTCTTAACAGTATTTCAATGCTCTCTACCAAGGTTCGCCATAAAATGAATAACTACTCCCACTTCTTGTGCAATGTCTGGTCTTGTATAAATCATAGCGTACATTAAGCTTCCCACTACTGATGCATAAGGTATTCGAGACATCTTCTTCCTCTCAGCTTCATTGCTAGGACACATAAAAGAGGTTAACTTGAAATTAACAGGAAGTGGGGTAGAAACTGGCTTACAATCTTCCATTTCAAACCGTCGTAAGATTTTCTTCAAGTAATTTTTCTGAGAAAGCCAAATCTTTCTGTTATTTCTGTCTCGGTATATTTGCATCCCTAGAATCTTGTTTGCTGGTCCCAGATCCTAATGTCAAACTCCCTAGCTAATTGTGCCTTTAATTATTGGACTCGATCTTTGTTAGGGTCTGCTACTAACATGTCGTCCATATACAACGGAAAAATAATGAAGTCATCATTTCCAAACCTCTGTAATATGTACAATGGTATGAACCGAGTCTATTGTATCCAAGGAAAATAATGAAGGAATCATATCTCTTATACCAATATCTCGGCGCCTGTTTGAGATCATATAGAGATTTGTTCAACCTACAAACCAAGTTCTCATTGCCTATTTCAGCAAAACCTTCTGGTTGGAGCATATAAATTTCTTCTTCAAGTTCTCCATGAAGAAATGCAGTTTTCATATCCAACTGTTCCAGATAAAGATCAAAAGTAGCACACATAGCCATGACCACTTTGACTGTTGTAAGTCGAACCACCGGAGAAAATATCTCATTGAAATCAAACTCTTCTTTCTGAGCATATCCTTTCACCATCAATCTTGCACGATACCGCTCCACTTAATCATTGCTATCTCGCTTGATCTTATAGACCCATTTATTACCAATGATTTTTCTTCAACGTGGTAATAGTACTAGATCCCATGTATTATTTCTGAACAAATCTTCTATTTCTTCTTGCATTGCTGCCATCCAAAAAGGTGCATTTACCTCTTTTGTAGCTTCATGGAAAGTTGATGGCTCTCCATCCTCTATTAGAAGACAGTATGCAATGTTACTCTCCGTAACATACTCTGAATGCCAACCTGAAGGTATTCTCTCTCGAGTTGATAGATGGACTTCAGAAGCTTCAAACTCAACTGGTTCTTGTACCTCGTGCTTTGGTGCTGCTTCAAAAGAATCTGAATTTTCTCGTTCTAGATTATTTTCCACCAGTATTGTTGTAGTCTTTGTACTTTCTTTTGAAATGCTATCATTTTCTTCTTTCTGCAGTTGATCTTCTGCAAATATCACATCTCTACTGATGATGATTTTGTGGGTAGTGGGATCCCACAAGCGATACCCCTTTACTCTATCAGCATAACCCAAAAAATATATATTTTCTAGATTTTGGATTTAGCTTTGTTATTTCTTGAGCGTTGTACATCATGTACACATGACAATAAAAAATGTGAAGAGATGAGTAATCAGCTGGCTTTCCGCTCCACATCTCCATCGGTGTCTTCAAATCATTGGCAGTTGATGGAGATCTATTTACATCATAACATGTTGTATGAACTGCTTCGGGCCAAAAGTATTTTGGTAGACTAGCTGTTCTGAGCATAGCTCTTACTCTTTCCAGCAGCGTTCTATTCATCCTTTCTGCCACACCGTTTTACTGAGGAGTGTATGGTGTAGTAGTTTGCCTTTAACACCTTCTTGTTGACAATATGCATCAAAATCCTTGCTGTAATATTCTCCTCCATTATTTGTACTTAAACACTCGATTCTCCTTCCAGTTTCAACTTCAACTTGTGTTTTGAAGTTTTTGAAAATTGACATCACATCTGACTTGTTTTTGATCGGGTACACCCAATATCTTCTAGAAAGGTTGTCACTAAATGATACAAAATATTTCGCTTTCCCCAGAGATTGAACCGGTGCTTCCCAAACATCAGAGTGAATAAACTCTAATATAGTTTTACTTCGAACTCTTGACTTGCTGAATTTTATTCTGTTTTGCTTACTTGTAACACAATGCTCATAAAATGGTAGACTAACCGCTTTCAAGCTTGGGAGTAGCTTTTAATTGACGAGAATCTTCATTCCCTGTTCTGACATGTGGCATAGTTTCTGATGCCACAACATAGAAGCTTCCTCTCCAGAATCCAATGATGCTACTGATGCAGTTACTTCATTAATCGAGTCTCCTAAGAGCATATACAAGTTTGCTGAGATCTTTTAAGCTTTTAAGACAGTAAGTGCTGCTTTCAACATTTTTATTACCTAGTTTTCAACAACAGTCTTGTATCCGAGGTCATTTAATTGTCTTACTGACATAAGTTTTTTCTTTATTCCCACAATATGTCGAACATCTTATACAGTATGAATAATACCATCGTACATCTTTATTTTAATGGCTCCAATCCCAATAATTTTCAAGGCATGATCATTGCCTAGAAAAACCGATCCTCAAAAGACAGGTTCATAATGACAAAACCATTCTCTCCTAGAGGTCATGTTCCATGTTGCTGTAGAATCAACCAACCATTTATCATTTAGTTGTTTTCTGTTATCATTGGACATCATTGCTACTTAACTGTAAAGTGTTCCACCTTCTTAAGAAGTATTTGCAACATATCCCTAAGATTTTATTGCAACATGAGCTTTTTCTCCACCAATTTTCAGATTCCAACAATCTTTCTTGACGTGCCCTTTCTTGTCACAGTTATAGAATTTAACATTCTTCTTACTTTTTGATTTCGATCTGCCATGGTTTTGATTCCCACTTGATCCACGTTCTGTTGATCTCCTTCTTGTATCACCAATGCTTCTACTTATTACGAACTAGATGATTTGTCTTCGTTATTTTTACACCTAGACTCTTCTTCCAGAGTAGCAACTGCAACTTCGTCAAAGACTAGAATACCAGTGAAAACATTACTTGTCAAGTTGATGATAAGTTGATCATACGAATCAGGCAGACTTTAAAGTAGAATCTCCACACGTTCATTTATTGATATACTATAATCCAACACAGTGAGTTGGGAAACTAATGTATTCAAGTTATTGATGTAATCCATCATGGATGTGGACTCACTCATTCGAAGACTGTAAAGTTACCTCTTCAAGAAGATCTTATTTTGTAGTGAATTGACCTAATACAATTTGGTAAGTGCATCTCAAATCTATTTTGTAGTCTTTTTCTCTGCAACACTGGATAATACAAAATCTGCTAAGGCTAGATGCAAGTTACCTATAGCGTTGTCATCCATATCCTTCCATTTTTCATCAGTCATTCCATATGGTCTCTCTCCAATTGCCGCCAAGCAATTATCTTTTCTCAAGATTGCTTTTATTTTAAGTTTCCATAGGGAAAAGTCGATCCCTTTGAACTTCTCAATTTTGAACTTTCCTGCCATGTTTCTGATGATGATCAACTTCACACTTGAACCGGCTTTTTACTATTTCATCTTGAATAATACCATATCTGTGAATAGTACTATATACACGAATAGTACTGTATACTTGAATAGTACCGTATACGTGAATTATACCAAGTGCGTGAATAATATTATACCGTATATGTGAATAATACTATACTATATATGTGAATAGTCTCTGTGAACAGTAACCCTGAACCTGAAGCGCTGATACCATTGTTAGGGGATCGTGGGCTGAAGCTGGCACGCAAGTAAAGTGAAATTGAGAATAATTATTAGTTTATGAGGCATTGCCTACCATATAACAATACAATAATAATTAGGAGGCTTAGCTTACCATAAGTATTAACAATAAAATAAAACAATGAGACACAGATTTAACGTGGTAAAACCCTCAATGTGAGTTAAACATCCACGAGCAAAAGTAGAATGATTTCACTATAGTGGAAAGAATTTTGCAACCTCTCTCTAAACACAAGGAGTGAACAATCTCACACTCTATTAGAATAGAAAAACTACAACTCTCTCACTAACTCTTAAGAAGAAACTATATTTTCTCTCTTAGAATACAGAGGATTTGGTTGAGAATGGGATAAAGAAAATAATGAAATGAAGCCTCTATTTATAGACATTAGATTCACTGTGTAAATAGTGAATTCTAATTTTTTTATTATTTTATTTTTAAGCATGTGGGGACCCTAAGTGAAAGGCTCATTGACAAGTAAAAATCTATTTAAGAAAAATAAGATTAAAAACATACTTGCGAAAACCCTAGAATCAAAAGAAAGTTGATTCCTAAGTTACAATTCTGTAACAGTCAAAACAACTCGCATTTTTTTGACTAAATTACAAGTCGGCTTAACTTAAAATCTCGTAAGCAATTCTATATTTCCATAAAACATTTTTGCATGATAACGGCAAGTCGTTTTGTCAAAACCAATTTGACTTAACATGTAACTAGCTCGTTGACTTTTCCTAAACCAGTTTGACAAAATAAGCTATTGATCGGTGGTAAACACACACGTTAGGCAAGCGCACGTATCGCTCAAGTAGTATAAAATGTATAGATCCCACGAGGACTTAATACATAGGCTATCAATTTATGAAGGTAAATGTTTACAAGTATCTAAATGATTGATTGTTGGTTGGATGGTGATTTTTATCTGAAACAAGTAAATAAAACAGTGCGAAAGTAAAATTAAGGAAAATTCAATATTAAGAAGCTATCTAGGGTTGTGAATCCTTCCAATATCTTTTGAAGATGAAGTGATTATCTCATATTTATGCAATATATCGATTTATTAACCTGGAACACATGCAAACACCCAAAGTAACCCAATTAACGATATTTCTATGTTAACCAAGTTACTTGAATTCATTAAGATTAAGTTCCAATTATGGCAACCCCCGCCCGACTGGTATATTCCTATCATGTAAGGAAATCTACCTAAGAGACATTTATCTAAGGTGAGATCGTGAGCTATTGAGTCTAAGGCTAAACCTAAAATACCTTTTCCAAGTTCATTTTAAGTTTACCAAATCAATCTTATTAGTGACCAATTAATAAGAAGCATTAAGATTAAAACTCAATAAATAAGCCTTTATATTACTCAAGACACAAAATAATCACTTATAAAACAGTGTTATTGGAATTCATCACAAATAAACTTGAAATTATAAAGATAAAATAAATAATAAAATAAAATTCTAGGGTTAGAGGAACCACTTTTATTACTTCTAATTTAGAAATATCCCTTATTATAATACATAAACTGCATGACATTACCAACCGCATATGTAGACGGTATCCTGATTAAGTCAGATTGTTGATTAATTCCAACCGACCATAAAGGCGGTATCCAATTAAGTTAGGTTAAAATCAATTTAATTAAGTCCAACCGACCATAAAGGCGGTATCCCATTAAGTCAGGTTTTAAAATAGTTATATATTATAACTAAGGGAGATTAATCTAAATTACAATAATAAAAGCTTTACCTTTCACCCCAACAGAGGGAAGTTACCTACTCACACTGAAAAGTAAAATAAAGAAAGATCTATTGCTAAAAATAAAAATTAAATACAAGAAAACTGTAAATAAACAAACAAGATACAATCTTCTTAGTATTCTTAAGGAAATCCCCAGAAGAATGTATGAAAATTTCAAATGAATTCGGCTTCAATTTATAGGCAAAATTTAGTCTGCGCATCGCGACGCATGAAGCTTTGCGCATCGCGATGCGCCATTGATGTTTGACACTTGTACGTGGCTTTAACGAGATGATGACACATGACTGTTGATGAGTGGTAATCATATCACTATTTCCCACTCATTTAACCTAATATTTTGTATAGTTTCTTGAGTTTTGTGAATATTTTGATGTGTTTTGTGTTATTTTGTAGATAAATAAAGTTTCAGGACATTCTGGAGGTGATTTGGAGCAAAACAATGAAAATTGGCAAAAAGGGCATTTTGGTAATTTGGGCGCGTCACGACCCGCAAGCCCTTGGTGTCGCGACGCCTAACATGCTCCGAACAGTGCCAACGTGCACCGGGTCCGCAAACCAGAATCTGAGAAAAGTTTGACTTTGCTAACGTGCGCCATACCACGTGTCACAATCACATCCGATCTGCTAACGTGCGACGTGCCACGTGTCATCATCCTACGGTGCCGACAGTCACCATCGCCACGTGTCACTCCATCTGCCAGCCACGTCATCATCCACATCACCGGTTGACCGAGTCAAATAGCCACGTCATCATCAACCAATCACAGCGTGCCATGTGTCACAATTATATGGTGCCGACAGTCAAATTGCCATGTGTCGCCACGTCAGCATCAATTATTGACTGACTTATCCTTATCTGACACGTGGCAGATAAGAATCTGAGCCGACCAATTAGAAGCCGTCACGTGTCACAATAATTGAGCTTCAACCACCTTGCCACGTGTCGCTTTATCACCTTATCCAGAATCTACAGCCGATGAACCAGAACTTGCCACGTCGACCAAACGGGCGTCGCAACGCGAGATGGGTGTCGCTGTTGGACAAGTATGACCCATAGCATCACTAATTGTACAGATCATGGTGTTGTTGTACAAATTAACTATGTGACAAAGGAGATTGCTCTTTTATCATTTGTGATTAGATCACCAAGATGTATAAATGATGAAAGGTCCATATGATTAGTTCCTGGATTGAGATGAAATGAGACTTGCACCGCTAATACTTGCGACAATCAATGTACTTTGGTTTTGGTCGTCTAGGGCTTTAACAGGTTCTGTGTACGCCTCTTCTGGGTATATTGAGAATCGTAGGGTATTAGGTGTGATGTCGAGATGGAAGTATCACTCCAGTAATAGTGGAGATGATGATCACGTAGGATATGAAACTCGTTCTCTTATATGCTGCAGCTATCGGGATATTATGACTAGTCATTATCTGATTATAGAGACTAGTTACCAGAGATCCGATATGTTCGTTCGTACGGGGCAGACACATTTCCAGCCTCAGGCCTTGCACGTGACAAACGACTGGACAGAGATACACAATACTACGTATACTACTCCTGATGTAGATCACATATTCCTGTAAGGATATTTCTGGAGAATTGGGTAGGCATGGCGCTTTGCTAGAAGCCAACCTTGTCTTGTAAATCAGTACAAACGTAGTACTAGGTACTTACGTGTTCAGATAGTCCGACAACCGGATTTACTACCAATATCCGGGGATCTCATGGGTCGCTCTCGAAGATTCACCGATAACGTATGACTCGCACTTTATTAATCTAGGATTAATTAGTTGAGAGGGAAAAATATTTGGGATTAATTGCAGAGATATTTTATCTGGGATAAAATATCATTTAAAGAGAGAAAACGATTAATTTGGAATTAATCGATAAAATAATATATTCGATATATTATACGAAATTGGATTTCGACACGGAATTGATATTAGATTTTAATTCGGGCGAACGAGTTAATTTAGAATTAATTCGTTAGCGATGTGAATAGTAATTTTGCTAGGCAAAGTTATTTAATTAAATTATATTTAATTTCGTCGCAAAGGAAAATTCATTAATTTGGAATTAACGAACCCGAGCCCGGAGTGTTTGCGAGCGCACTCGTATTTCGAATTCAAGTGTGCTCGCAAGTCACATCAAACGTCAAATCATTTGTCAATCGATTGATATGATGTCTAGTCACTTTGAGTGATTTGACAACTTATCACATTGATTGATGGTGGTTGTTGGGAGCTTTTAAAGCTTGTACCTTGTTGACTTTTTGAAAGCTAATTTTTGGTATATGTTTTTGATTTTGGAAATCAATTTAAACCTAACATATTCCTCTCTCTTTCCTTCTCTTCACTCACGCCCAAAAGGGCTTTCTTCTTCCTCTCTTCACTGTAAATGCCGAGAGGTTGCAAGAAGAAACTTGATGATTTTTGTGGCAAAAGTCAAGAGTGCTAGCACACAATAGAGTCTTGCAAAGGTGATAGGGAAACCCACCAGTGAGCTTAGAATCACATCACGAAAGCTTGGAGCTTGGAAGATGATCCATGGCAGAATTTTTGGAGACCAAATTCAGCTCACTGCCGAATACACCTTGGAGGAGGACTTGAAGTTTTTGTGTTCGTCGCATCGCCTCAACCGATCATTGTGAGTATTCTGCACCTCCTTGAATGTATTCACATGTTATTTCTATGCTTGAATCGATCCTCGGGACCGTAGATTTCCCTAACAGGCGCGAAGCGAGACCCTTACTGACGCCTATAAATAGAGTGCGAAATTCCAGTTTCAGATGTACCATTCTCTCTGGATTCTCTAATGTAAATAGGGAGTTTTCTATCTAGTTTCTTTTAGTTTTTAGTTTTGTAATTAATTTTAATTACGTTCTGTAATAATATTAATTTACTTTCTTACTTTTTACAGTTTTTACTATTCACCATGAGGAGGTAACTTCCCCAGCTAGGGTGAAAGGTAATTCTTTTACTGTTACTATTTAGATTAATCTCCCTTAAATATAATATATTCACTATTTAAAATTTGACTTAAAAAATATACCGCCAGATTGGTCGGTTGGTAATTCATTTTAATCTGGTTTAAACCTGACTAATAAAGGATACCGCCAGATTGGTCGGTTGGTAATTAAATTTTCTTAACGCCTATATGGTAGGTTTATTTTGGTTCCGCCTTTATGGCTTGTTGGACTTAATTTGACTTAATCAGGTTACCGCCTATATAGCTGGTTGGTAAAATAATCACAAGTTAATATATTATATTAAGGGAGATATCTAAATAGTAAATAGTAAAATATGATCATTTTACCTTAGCATTTTATTTTATTTTACTTTTCAGCTTTTACTTTATGTCTTTTACTTTTCAGCATTTTTACTTTATGTCTTTTACTTTAAGTTTTTATTAGCCCTAGTTATGTGTTAGTTATCTGGGGTTGTGATGAATTCTAATATCACCGGTTTATAAGGGGTTATTTTATAGTTTGGGTAATTTAAAGGTTTACTTATTAATTCTTAAGCTTAATGCTTCTTGTTGTCTGATCACCAATAAGATTGATGTGGTAAATCTAAAATGAACTAGACATAGGGATTTTAGGTTTCAGCCTTAGACTTAATAGCCCACGATCTTCCTTGAGGATAAATAACCCTTTAATAGATTTCCTTACAGGATAGACATATATCTGTCGGGCGGGGGTAGCCATAATTGGAACATAAACTTAATGAATCCCGATAATTTGGTTGACATAGACATATGGTTCAATTGGGTTAAATTGGGTATTTGCGTCTGATCATCGACAGAGGCTTTTGCATAATTTAGTGTTCCAGGTTAGTAAACCAATTTATTACACAAACAAAAATAATCACTTCATCTTTTAAAAGATATTAGAAAGATTCACAACCCTAGATAGTTTTTAATATTGAATTTTCTTAAACCTATTTTTGTGCAATTTTATTTACTTGTTTTTAAATTTAGAATCATCACCATTCAAATCAATCAATCAACCTGTTAGATACTAGTAATCATTTGACCTCATAAAAGTAATGTACTGTGACAACACGGGCGCCATTGCTCAATCAAAAGAACCAAGGTCCCACCAGAAATCCAAGCATGTACTCAGGTGATTTCATCTCATCAGGGAGATTGTTGAGAGAAAAGAAGTTATTATAGAGAAAATACCCACAGAAGATAATCTTGCAGATTCTCTGACTAAAGGGCTGACTCAACAAAAGCATGATAGGCACACCCAAGAGTATGGTGTTGTAGGCATTGCATTTTTGCATATAAGCCCGATGATGAGTCTCGTATGGAGATACTACCTCTTTAGTTGTGAAAGCCGCGGGAAACAGACGTTGGAAGGGTAAAGTTGGAAATTAGCATTTTGTCAGAGTTAACTCGCTTGTTTCGCTTCGGGTTCGCTTGTTGGACCTCTGTTTTTAAAACACACCAAACCCGTTAAATCATCTCACAAATTAAATAATTAAAATATTTAAAACACATCTCACAAATTAAATAATTAAAACTAATTAAAATTAAGCTTAAATTAAATTAAATCACATTCGCCAATTAAATTGAACTTGAAATTAAATTAAAATTAAATTCCTAATTTAAATAAAACACATTCCTAAATTAAATTAAATCACCTTCCTAAATTAAATAAATCATATCCTTAATTAAAAAGAACAAATCAAATCAATTCCCATAATTAAAAGATTTCCTTATCATATACTAAATTAAAAGATATCCCCAATTAATACACAAATCCTATTCCTTCTCCAACAAAGTAAACCTCATCCCTTGCCTATAAAAATAACCCTTCTCCACACAAACCAAACCCTGGCTGGCCGGCAGATTCACACAAAAATAATAACCCTAAACCTGCCCTTCTATCCCCTCTCACCTTCACGCATCACACACATACACAAACAAAGGCCACGCCCTTGACCTCACCTTCACGCAGCCGACCAAGCTTCACCCCATCACGCCTCTGCCTTCACGCCACGCTCACAATCAAACGCCATATGCCCTTCAATTGATCAACAAAAACTACCCACAAAGCCAATAAAATCATGTGAAGTCCACTAGCAACACACCTTTGCCCATCACGTTTGCTCCCATCACGGCCCACACACTCAACAAGGACGCCACTTGCCATTAGCCACAAGCCACAATGTCATCAGCCCTTGCCCATATCTGCGCACACTACCTACCCATTACACTCACGTTGACTGCTCCACGCACTGCCACAGCCTTTTGCCGCTTCAACAAATTCACAACTCACAGCCCCTTTACGCACTACACTAACCGAACTCATACTGACAGTCCCTTTAACCACCACAAAACTACCTCACTGCAAAACCCTTTAACTGACCTAAAACCGCACCAAAAAACTGCACTATTTAGCCCCCTAAAACAGTCCCCGAAACTACCCAAAACAGTCCCCGAAACTACCCAAAACAGTGACCAGAAAATACCCTTAAAACAGCAGCGAAACAGGAGTGAAAACGACAACCCGAACCCCGAAACAGCGAGGAAAGACATTGAGTAGACAAATCGGAAAAGCATCGGATCAATCACCCTTCCAACGGACGTGTAACGCCCTTTCTTGAGACAACAAAAGAGGTTGGACCTGAGGGCACCTTTTTTTACTTATCTTCTTTATTTTTGTTTTATTTATTTTGATATATAATTGCATGAGAGTCGTTTGAAGCATGATGTGATTGTTGGATGAGCGGTATATGTGTTCCCCTTTTGTGGTATATCGGATGGAAACCCGGACGTAAATTCCATAGCCGATTCTGAATGGACGGTAGTATGGTCTGCACTCGGGATACAATGCCACGTACTACTTAAGATACACATATCTCGTCTCATCCAAATTTGTATTTGAGCATGTTATAGTCTTTAGGTTATTTGTTTATTATTTAAAGCATGGTCTAATTTAGTTTGTCATTTATTTGTTAAAACATGTTTAGGTTGTTCTTTATGCATGTTCTTAGTTTATGATGCGGTTGGGTAATGATTTATACATGTTGATTTAATGGTTCAATATGCTTGTTATGTTACATTGCGTGGAATTAATTGGATGAAAGCATGTTAGATCTAAGTACCCTTGAGCATGAATGTTGAATAGATTCGATTAGTTTATTGCACAAACTATATCATCACAAGTGACATAAGTAAGGGACCATTCCGAACCCAACGGTTTGAGGTCTTCCCTTGCGAGGGGTGAGTGCGGCCTTAAATCTTTGTCCCGGTTCACACCGGGTGGCGACTCCATGTTATTTCGTATTTCCCAACTAGGCCGCGAGCCTAGAACAGCGTCGCCCAGGTTCTGTTGTCTACAGGTGTCCAGATTCATACTAGTTGTCTATAGTGCAAATGGGAGATTATTAGGGATATGCCCTATACCCAACTTGTGGATGGGCTATATCTACATGTATTTGTAATATTTTCATTAATTAATAAAATGGAAATCTTTATTATACGTGTCTTACATAACTTATATGAATCATCAACACTGTAATAAAGTCCTTGGAGTAATAAGACGATGGCTGACCGGCGTAAACACACACGTATAACGCAAGCGTACGTATCGTTCAAGTAGTATAAAAAGTATCGATCCCACGAGGACTTAATACCTAATCTATTACTTTTATGAGGTCAAATGATTACTAGTATCTAACAGGTTGATTGATTGATTTGAAATGGTGATGATTCTAAATTTAAAAACAAGTAAATAAAATTGCACAAAAATAGGTTTAAGAAAATTCAATATTAAAAACTATCTAGGGTTGTGAATCTTTCTAATATCTTTTAAAAGATGAAGTGATTATTTCATAGTTGTATAATAAATCGGTTTACTAACCTGGAACACTAAATTATGCAAAAGCCTATGTCGATGGTCAAACGCAAATACCCAGTTTAACCCAATTGAATCATATGTCTATGTCAACCAAATTATCCGGATTCATTAACTTTAAGTTCCAATTATGGCTACCCTCGCCCGACAAGTATATGTCTATCCTGTAAGGAAATCTATTAAAGGGTTATCTATCCTCAAGGAAGATCGTAGGCTATTAAGTTTAAGGCTGAAACCTAAAATTCCTTTGTCAAGTTTATTTTAGATTTACCACATCAATCTTATTGGTGATCAGACAACAAGAAGCATTAAGCTTAAGACTTAATAAGTAAACCTTTAAATTACCTAAACCATAAAATAACCCCTTATAACCGGTGATATTAGAATTCATCACAACCCCAGATAACTAACTTAGTTACGACACATAATTAGGGCTAGTAAAAACTTAAATAAAATAAATGACGGAAAGTAATGCTGAAAATAAATACTGAAAATTAAATGCTGAAAAGTAAATTCTAAAAGTAAATTACTGAAAACTAAATGCTGAAAGTAAATTGTTGAAAGTAAATTGCTGAAAAGTAAATTCTGAAAGTAAATTGCTGAAAAGTAAATAAAGTAAAAGTACAATAAAAGAAAATGTTGAGGTAAAAGGATCCACTTTTATTACTTCTATTTTAAATATCTCCCTTAATATAATATATTAACTTTACATGATAATTACCAACCAGCCATGTAGGCGGTATCCAGATTAAGTCAAATTAATAATTAATTACCAACCGACCAATCAGGCGGTATCCAGTTTAGTCAGGTTAAAACCAATTTAAATAATTACCAACCGACCAATATGGAGGTATCCTCATTAAGTCAGGTTCTAACTAGTTTATATTATAATTAAGGGAGATTAATTTAAATAATAGTAATAAAAGTTTTACCTTTTACCCCAGCAAAGGGGAGTTACCTCCTCATTACTGAAAAGTAAAAACTGAAAATTAAAGAAAGAAAAGTATTGTGTGTAAAAGTAAATTGCGGAAAGTAAAAACTGAAAAGTAAAGAAAAGAAAGTGCGAAGCGGAAATTAATTATTGAAAGCTGTAAATAAACAAATAAAATACAATATTCTTAGTATTCTTAAGGAATTCCTTAGAAGAAAGTATGAATTTTCAAATGAAATGGCTTGGTATTTATAGGAAAATTTTGCCTCCATCAAATCATCCACCAAATCCATTATTAATTGCTCCACTAATTGCTCCACCAAATCCATTATTAATTGCTCCACTAATTGCTTATCATGTTTGGTGGTGATTTGATAATTTTATTATTTATTTATTAATTTATTTTTTTTCTTTGAAAATGATTGAAAATGACTTTAATAATTACACACAACACACTTCTGGATGGTTCATCAATTTCGGGCATGAGTCTTCTTTAATCTGGAACTTGAATCAGCTCAATCCGATATCGGAGTAAAACGTTATGCCCAAAATACGACAGATGCGCAAAACTGGAATTTCCAAAACTGCACTTCGTTGAAACGCCCTTTCAAGTTTCCAATCTCCAAAATTAATATGTCAAGTCCAATTTTTGCCCTTATTTGACCCACATTTCGTCCTTACTGATTTCATTGGGTCCCAATTATTTTATCTGTAAAATAAACTAAAAAACATCAAAACGTTCATCAAACCCGAGAAACTAAACAAAATATTAAGTAAAAGAGGCGGTAAATATTGATATATTTTCCGCCCTCACACCCCCAAACCAACATTTTGCTAGTCCTCGAGCAAAACAACAAAATAAACTACAAGAAACAATTAAAATTAAACTAAACCACTTTCGTAGGGATCACTATTGCATTTAGCATATGCAACAAGCCTTTAAACCCCTAGGTGTCCCTAGTGGACGAGTTGTAGTCTCGTGAGGGTTTACAGCAATGATATCCATAAATATTTTACAAAAGTAAAAGGTAATGAAACTAATGCACACAAAAGCAAAATGACAAGCGAAAAGAGAATGAAGAAGTTAGTGACTAATCAGGTGAAGCTTCTACTCCAAGTTACTAGTTGTTTTCTTTCTTTCTAAATTACCGAATAAGTGAATTCTCCTATTATATTTACCATTCTCCATATACACAGCCAACAAAATATTAATCAACTCATTTTTTCCCACAACAGTCACAAGTGCAGTTGATAAGAGAATAATATTTTTGTCCTAAAGTTTTATCGAAATTCACACCTTTTTGTAGCAATGGAATAATATTTTTGATTTTTTTTCTTTGATTTTTGATTTTATTTTATTTATATACAATATCTTCCATCTATGTAGCGAGTGTTGGGTCGGTGGCTCCCAAACCAGTTGGCTTTAGGGCACCAGGTGTGAAGACACCCCTACGAACTTAATTACTCAGACTTCAGATATATAGATTTTTGCAACATCCTTGATCCATGTAGCGAGCTTTGGGCCAGTGACTCCCAAACGAGTTGGCTTTAGGACACTAGGTGTTAAAACACCCTTACAGACTTAATAACACAGATCTCAGACGTTTTTTTTTTTTTTAACCAAATCACTTTTTGAGATGCTTTCTCCAATTAAACTAGAGCACTAAATATTATAAAATTTTCAATTACAACTCATGTATGTATGTTACTATGCATGTTGATAATACCTGCCAACTAAGCATATGAAGATCCATTTTAGTCAGCATTATGGAGAATTCACAAATTAAATAATTCAAAAGGAAATAAACAAAAATTAACTTGTTCCGAAATAGGTTTAAGATACGTCTCAGGAGTGAAAAATCCTTACTCAGCTATCTCTTACCAATTTCACCTTTTTAGTCAAAATAAAAACACAAAAACCCAAATTTTTTTGTAATTTTTGAGAATTTTTCAATTTTTTTTTGTATTTTTCAAAACAAAATTTGGACTAAAAATGAAAGCAACACACAAACTAAAAACAAGGTACTGATCAACCAATTCCCTCCCCCAAACCTAAATGAGACATTGTCCCCATTGTCTTAAACAGTAGAATAAGAGTTTAGAAGATAATACCTGGATAGCTGAATTTCTACACGAAAAATTAAAGGTTAAGATCCAGATTAATCCGATGCCTCTTACCACGATCGTCTTCGGACCAATTTAACTTTGAAAGGATGGGGTCAATTTGTGGTTCATAGGCTAAGATTTGGTCAATTAGATCCGGAGCAGTTCTTACAGTGAAGATGAGTTCTTTTAAAGTTTTGACACGAACCCATTCTTCGGGCATCATCAAGAAACACACAAAGAAAATCATAAAATCCTTCAACGTTGTACAGTCCAAGCGGTTTCCGGTGTATGTTCAGGTTCGCCCAAGATAACACTGTAAAAATTTCCTCCAATGTACCCAAGCCATTTGGCAAAGCAATAAAAGCATCAGCACGGTTAATCATTTCTATCAATCGTTCAGACATACCTGGCACGATCAGTTCCACTCCGTTTGATGGTCCAATAAGATTTTCCTCTGCCAAGGGTTTTGGAATGATTCCTAAAACATGACTGCCTCCCTTTTGTACAGCCTTTGAAACGATCCCCATTAGTCCAAGATTGCCTCCCCCATATACTAAGTGCATATTCCTTGCAGCTAAGACTCGACCCAATTCCTGTTCTGCTTCTACGTATTGTGGTTTAACACCAACACTAGTACCGCAAAACACACAGATGTTTTCAACTCGTCTTCTTGAAGTGGCTTCCATGTTTTACTCTGGATGTCTTCAAAAGTGCAATGACATGCTGAATTTATAGAACCTGAAAAGGGTGAGTAATAATAGCACTAGTATCTTCCAAAGGACGATTGTTAGCTAAACAATAAAAAAATTCGGGAAAGGTCAAAAAGTCTGGATTCTGTCTACGAAAATAAAGATAACTACAACAGAAAAGCAAATCAAAGCAATAATTAAGGCACCGGAATTGTGTACACAATACGACATTCGCTTAGTATAAATTCATGAGGATGCGTCTCAAGAATCCATTCCTTACTCAGCCATCGCTAATGAATTATCTCTTATCTTTGCCAAACATTATTCCTTCTGTCTTATGCTTTGGTTGAGCTTTTCCCTACAAAAATAACAAATAAAATTAAAAACTCTACAACATTTATACACAAAATATAAAAATAGAAATTATACAAAGTGCATGGGTTGCCTCCCTTCTAGCACTAAATTTTTCGTATTCAGCCAGACGTGAGTGAAATCTATTCGTCAATGAGGTTTCAACGTCGTTTTGGACGTCCGATTAAGACAATGCCGTGTGCGTTTCTTTTGAAGGGTCTCTTCCAACGGTAAAGGGGCAAAAAGACTTTTGTCCCATTCAGTGCTTGTGCCACCTTTTTAACCTTTGTTGCTCTAGTGGTTCCTGAAAAGAAAGAAATAAAATCAGGAGGTCTCGTATAGTGCTTGACTTTGAATGGAAGTTCCATTCTTTCAAGGTTTTGTGTGATGTCTTTGATCTGTACTCCCCAAAATAGTGATGTTTCGCCTGAATGCATTGCATTCTCAATAAGGTCTGACATTTGCTCCTCTATTTGCGCTGCTTCTTGCTTCACCTTTTCTTCACAAATGTATTTTAGGATTTCCGCGTTCAGTTCTTCATCTGTAATCTGTGAAATGCATGCTCCAGAAGTATCAACATGAGGATGTAAATATGTGTCTGACATTAGGTCTTCATCCTCTGATCTGAGTGAAATGATTGGCTCAGGTAGATCTTCTTCAAACATTTGTGCAATGGAAGCTCCAATATCTTCATTTGGAGGATAGAAAGTTTCATCCTCCTTTGTTGGTGCAGTTGGTACAAATAGCTCAGCTTTTTCATCCCCGTCAGAGTCAGAATAATAAAAATCAAACAGAGATTTTGTTGGTTCAAGCTCCTGAACTGATACCTCTGATTCTTGATACTGCTCAGCCTCGTCCTCTGTTATGATGTCATGATGAATCTCAGGATATTCGAAGGCTTCTTCAGTATTATTTGAATTTTCTCAATGAGATATGTGATTCAGGTTATCTATTAATTTCCTAACTTGATCTGTCATCATCTATATAGACGTCGCTTGACTTTGAATTTGTGCATCAAATTGAGCTTTCCGTTCCTCGAACCAATCTTTGAGCATGTGAATCAACTGATCTTTCTATGATGGTTCTGGTTCTTGATGAAGATCGTAGGTAGATGGTGGATAAGATGGAAAATATGATGGTTCCTCGTACCATGAAGGATTTTGATAGCTCTGCCACCCTGGATTGTAGTTGTACTCGCAATGATCTCTCGGGTGGTTACCATTACATATGTCACATCTCCTCATTGCGTTCTGTTGAGCAAATGTAGTATTGCTTGGTTTTGGCATCCAGTGATAGTTGTTGGGCTGGATAACAGGCCTCAGAAAAACGGACTGTTCCTCCAAGATTTGAGGTGTATCTTCTTCTAGTAAAGCTCGAAATCTTTCAATCTCCCAATAATGTTCCATTTTTCAATCACCTGAAAAACAAAAGAAAGAAAAAAAATTACAAAATAAAATAAAGAAAATTAGATACAAGTAAATTAGATACCTTAATTATTAATTAAATTAGTTTTAACCTGATTAAACTGAATAAGGAAAAATCAGAAAAATTATTCCATTGCTGCAAAAAGGTGTGAATTCTGATAAAACTTTAGGACAAAAATATTACTCTCTTATCAACTGCACTTATGACTGTTGTGGGTAAAAATGAGTTGATTAATATTTTTTCGGCTTTGCATATGGAGAATGATAAATATAATCGGAGAATTTACTTATTCAGTAAATTAGAAATAAAGAAAACAACTAGTAACTTGGAGTAGAAGTTTCACCTGATTAGTCACTAACTTTTTATTCTCTTTTCTCTTATCTTTTTGCTTTTGTGTGCATTAGTTTCATTACCTTTTACTTTTGTAAAATTTTTGTGGGTATCATTGTTGTAAACCCTCACGAGACTACAACTCGTCCACTAGGGACACCTATGGGGTTTAAAGGCTTGTTGCATATGCTAAATGCAATCGTGATCCCTACGAAAGTGGCTTAGTTTAATTTTAATTGTTTCTTGTATTTTATTTTGTTGTTTTGCTCGAGGACTAGTAAAATGTTAGGTTTGGGGGTGTGATGAGCGGAAAATATATCAATATTTACCGCCCCTTTTACTTAATATTTTGTTTAGTTTCTCGGGTTTGATGAACGTTTTGATGTGTTTTAGTTTATTTTACAGATAAAATAATATTGGGACCAATGAAATCATTAAGGACGAAATGTGGGTCAAATAAGGGCAAAAATTGGACTTGACATATTAATTTTGGAGATTGGAAACTTGAAAGGGCGTTTCAACGAAGTGTAGTTTTGGAAATTCCAATTTTGCGCATCTGTCGTATTTTGGGTATAATGTTTTACTCCAATATCGGATTTAGCTGATTCAAGTTCTAGATTAAAGAAGACTCAAAGCCCTACAACTTTGAAAGTCAAAATAATTTCGAATTCTGAAGATTTTATGCCCGAAATGGATGAACCATCCAGAAGTGTGTTGTGTGTAATTATTAAAGTCATTTTCAATCATTTTCAAAGCAAAAAAAATAAATTAATAAATAAATAATAAAAATTATCAAATCACCACCAAACATGATAAGCAATTAGTGGAGTAATTAATAATGGATTTGGTGGAGCAATTAGAGGAGCAATTAATAATAGATTTGGTGGATGATTTGATGGAGGAAAAATTTTGCCTATAAATACCAAGCCATTTCATTTGTAAATTCATACTTTCTTCTAAGGAATTTCTTAAGAATACTAAGAAGATTGTATATTGTTTGTTTATTTACAGCTTTCAGTAATTAATTTCCGCTTTCGCAATTTCTTTTCTTAACTTTTCAGTTTTTACTTTCCGTAATTTACTTTTACGCACAATACTTTTCTTTCTTTAATTTTCAGTTTTTACTTTTCAGTAATTAGGAGGTAACTCCCTTTTGCTGGGGTAAAAGGTAAGACTTTTATTACTAATATTTAGATTAATCTCCCTTAATTATAATATATAAACTAGTTAAAACCTGACTTAACGAGGATACTACCATATTGGTCTGTTGGTAATTATTTAAATTGGTTTTAACCTGACTAAACTGGATACCGCCTGATTGGTCGGTTGGTAATTAATTATTAATTTGACTTAATATGGATACCGCCTATATGGCTAGTTGGTAATTATCATGCAAAGTTAATATATTATATTAAATGAGATATCTAAAATAGAAGTAATAAAAGTGGATCTTTTACCTCAGCATTTTCTTTTATTGTACTTTTACTTTATTTACTTTTCAGCAATTTACTTTTCAGCATTTTACTTTTCAGCAATTTACTTTTCAGCAATTTACTTTTAGAATTTACTTTCAGCATTTTATTTTTCAGCATTTTACTTTATGTATTTTATTTTATTTAACTTTTTACTAGCCCTAGTTATGTGTCGTAACTAAGTTAGTTATCTGGGGTTGTGATGAATTCTAATATCACCGGTTTATAAGGGGTTATTTTATAGTTTGGGTAATTTAAAGGTTTACTTATTAAGTCTTAAGCTTAATGCTTCTTGTTGTCTGATCACCAATAAGATTGATGTGGTAAATCTAAAATAAACTAGACAAAGGAATTTTAGGTTTCAGCCTTAGACTTAATAGCCCACAATCTTCATTGAGGATAGATAACCCTTTAATAGATTTCCTTACAGGATAGACATATACCTGTCGGGCGGGGGTAGCCATAATTGGAACTTAAACTTAATGAATCCGGATAATTTGGTTGACATAGACATATGGTTCAATTGGGTTAAACTGGGTATTTGCGTCTGACCATCGACAGAGGCTTTTGCATAATTTAGTGTTCCAGGTTAGTAAACCGATTTATTACACAACCATGAAATAACCACTTCATCTTTTAAAAGATATTAGAAAGATTCACAACCCTAGATAGTTTTTAATATTGAATTTTCTTAAACCTACTTTTGTGTAATTTTTTTACATGTTTTTAAATTTAGAATCATCACCATTTCAAATCAATCAATCAACCTGTTAGATACTAGTAATCATTTGAAATCATAAAATTAATAGATTAGGTATTAAGTCCTCGTGGGATCGATACTTTTTATACTACTTGAATGATATGTACGCTTGCGTTATACGTGTGTGTTTACGCCGGTCAAGTTTTTGGCGCCGTTGCTGGGGACTTATTTATCTTTCACTATTAGTTTAGAGGTTAGATACCTTTACTTGTATCTAATTTCTTTTTACTTATTATTTTTGTTTTTTCTTGTGTTTCAGGTTCTCAGAAACTTCATAAGACAAACCAGAAGCTTTGAACTCCGACCGCTTGACCCGGAAATTGAAAGAACCATCAGACAGTTGAGAAGGGAAAGGCGAGAAGGCCAAGAAGCTTTAGTCAATATGGAACCTGAACCTTTGGAGGTTGCACCACCAATTCCCATTCGAGAAAGAACCATTTCGGTGGTTGACAGACTCATTTCATGTATTATACTTCCTCCCTTACCAGAAAATGCGGGTGACATCAAAACATGCATCCAGATGATTCAGCAGTCTGTTCAGTTTGGGGGGAATGCAACTGAAGATCCTAATGCCCACATCAGCAACTTCCTGGAAGTTTTCGGCACTTTCAATTACAACCGAGAAGCTGAAGAAGCAATGAGACTACGTATTTTCCCATACTACTTGAAGGACAGAGCTAAAGCTTGGCTACATTCACTACCAACAGGTTCCATCAGAACTTGGAACACTTTAGCCACCAAATTTCTTGCAAAGTACTTTCCACCAGCCAGAACTGGAAAGCTGAGGAATGACATCACATCCTTTGTGCAACAAGACTCAGAAACTCTCTACGAAGCTTGGGAAAGGTACAAAGATTTACTCCAGAAATGTCCTCACCATGAGATTCCAAAATGGCTTCAAGTCCAAACCTTCTATAATGGACTTTCTGGATTGATGAGAACCACAATCGATGCTGCTGCTGGAGGAGCTTTAATGGCAAAAAGAGAAGATCAAGCCTGGGACCTAATCGAAGAAATGGCCAACAACAATTCCTTGTGGCCAACAGAAAGGAGCATGATCCAAAGAATTGCAGGAATTTATGAAAGTGGAGACAATACAGCAGTCAACGCCAAGCTGGATCAGATATGAAAATTCATGGAGACTCTCAGCACTGGATCCACAAGTTCACTATATGGAGGAGCACCAGAACCAAACCAACTTGAGGAGAGACAGTGAATTATGTCAACAATTTCAACACACAGGGGAACAATCCATATTCCAACACCTACAACCCAGTGTGGAGGAATCATCCCAATTTTTCATGGAGCAACAATTCATGACAAAAGAACAATCCACCCCCTGGATTCCAACAGTAGAACTATCCACCAGGATTCCAACAGCAAAACCAGGAGTTTGAAAAAGAACCAGAAATGAAAGAATGGATTGCAGAGATGTTCAAAAAGCAACAAGCAGCATATAATGTTATCTTTCAGATCCAATCAGCTTCCATCAAAGCACTGGAGGATCAAATTGGACAACTGGCCAATGCTCAAAGTTACAGACCGCCAGGGAATCTTCCCAGCAACACAGAACCAAATCCAAGGAACCGAGTGAAGGAGCAATGTCATGCCATCATGTTAAAAAGTAGTACTGAAATCAACAAAGATGTTGGAGCCAAAACAACTGCTGAGGAAGTTCCAAAAGAAACAAAGCAACAAATGGAGGAAAAAGAAGCAAAGGAAAAAGAACATATCACTCCACCTCCACCTTTTCCTCAGCGTCTTCAGAAAAACAAACTGGACAAGCAGTTTGCTCATTTCCTGGAGGTGTTCAAAAAGCTGCACATCAACATTACATTTGCAGAAGCCTTGGAACAAATGCCTAGCTATGTAAAATTCATGAAAGACATTCTTTCACGAAAATGGAGATTGGGAGATTACGAGACAATAGCATTGACAGAAGAATACAGCGCTATCATTCAGAGGAAGCTTCCCCCAAAGTTGAAAGATACTGGCAGTTTCACCATTCTTTGCATCATAGGAGAACATAACTTTGGTAGGGCTTTATGTGATTTAGGTGCAAGTGTTAACTTGATGTCTTTTTCTATTTTCATGAAATTGCAGATTGGAGAAACAATGCCAACTTCAGTCTCTCTACAACTTGCTGATAGAACGCTCGTATTTCTAAGAGGCGTAGTTGAGGATGTGCTGGTCAAGGTTGACAAATTCATTTTCCCAACAAATTTTATTGTCCTTGATATGGATGAAGAAGTAGATGTGCCAATCATCATCGGGAGACCATTCTTGGATACAGGTCGAACCATTATTGATGTACAAAAAGGAGAATTAACCATGAGGGTACAGGACCAAGAGGTAACATTCAATGTTTTCAAGGCCATGAATTTCCCAGATGATGAAAAGAATGAGGAATGTTTCAGACTTGATGTGATACACAGTACCATTCAGAACTCCAATGCAATGCAAAGTTCTACTGACAAACTTAAAACATGTCAATTGCATGTGGAGCCTGAAGATAAAGCGTCTTTTGCACTAAAAAGCCAATTCTTTCACTACAAGCAACATAAGAGAAAAAGCTCCACCAGCTCAACGAATTGGAGGAATTTCAAAATCAGCCTTTTGAGGATGCCAAATTGTACAAAGAAAAGGGCAAGAAGAGACATGATGAGAAGCTAGTGCGCATACAACTGGAACCAGGGCAGAAGGTACTGTTAAACAAATCAATGGTGAAATTCTTCCCATGGAAGCATTTGTGATCACCAAAGTTTTACCAGATAGAGCCGTTGAGATATATGATCCTGACTCCAACAAAACTTTCAAGGTTAAAAACAAGCGTGTTAAGCATTACTGGGGAGAATCATTTGAGCGACAAAAAGAAAGTGTCACACTTTCAGATCCAGCCTAACAATCGAGAAGTCACGTCTAGCTGACGACTTTAAACTTAGCGCTAGCAGGGAGGCAACCTATGCAATTTCTGTATATATTGTGATTTGGTGTGATTTAATTTTGTGTGTTTAGATTTTACAGATTAAGACATTTCAGGATGGAAGAACTTCTCGCAAAACTTCACAAGCAATTTCCTTCTCTCCCTCAAAACTCTCTGATGAAAGTCTACAAAGCTCGCTTAGAATGGATGAGATTACTAACGATCCATGGTGTTCATAATGATATTCGTTGGGTAATTGAAGCACGGGTCCGATTGGCAGGTGAGTCTTCTGAATATTTTATTTCACATCTTCCTGGTTTTAAAAGAAGCACATATGCAAAGAAATGTAGAGCTAAGAAAATTGGTGTTTGTTACAAATGTGCACACTGGAATTGCAATAATCGTTGCCGTTCTTTAGGAATGGTGTCTGATAATCACGAAGATAAAATTAAATTCATTAGGGATGGCTTGAGTAAGAAGTCTGTAGATAATATATCTTCGACTCTTGAGACGCATCCTAGTGGATATGTTCATATAGCCATTCGTAAATTACATACACAATTTCAAAAAGAAAGACAACAGTTAAGTCTTGGGAATCTGACTCAAAAAGATCCTGTTTGCCAATTTATAAGAAAATTGGATGGGAAGCTTGTCCCTGACGCATAGACGTCAATCAAGCCGCTACTTTTCTTGTAAATATTATATCTTTTTGTCTTTTCCTAATAATTGTAATTTATTTTGTTGTTTTCTTTTATTTTCTCCGACAGGATCCAGACCTTTTTGACTATCACGATTTATTTTACTGTTAACTAAATAATTTTCATTTGGCAGGTACTAGTGCTATTATTTTTCTCACCTTTTTCAGGTGTTATAAATTCAACTCATCATTGCACTTTTGAAGACATCCAGAGTAAAACATGGAAGCCACTTCAAGAAGACGAGGTGAAAACATCTGTGTGTTTTGCGGTACTAGTGTTGATGTTAAGCCACAATACGTAGAAGCACCACAGAAATTGGGTCGAGACTTAGCTGCAAGGAATGGCGGAGGCAATCTTGGACTAATTGGGATCGTTTCAAAGGCCGTACAGGAAGGAGGCAGTCATATTTTGGGAATCATTCCAAAACCCTTGGCAGAGGCAAATCTTATTGGACCATCAAACAGAGAGGAACTGATCGTGCCAGATATGTCTGAACGATTGATAGAAATGATTAATCGTGCTGATGCTTTTATTTCTTTGCCAGATGGCTTGGGTACATTGGAGGAAATTTTTACAGTGTTATCTTGGGCGAACCTGAACATACACCAGAAACCGCTTGGACTGTACAACGTTGAAGGATTTTATGATTTTCTTTGTGTGTTTCTTGATGATGCCCGAAGAAATGGGTTCGTGTCAAAACCTTTAAAAGAATTCATCTTCACTGCCAGAACTGCTCCGGATCTAATTGACCAAATCTTAGCCTATGAACCACAAATTGACCCCATCTTTTGAAAGATAAATTGGTCTGAAGACGATCGTGGTAAGAGGCATCGGATTAATCTGGATCTTAACCTTTAATTTTTCGTGTAGAAATTCAGCTAACCAGGTATTATCTTCTAAACTCTTCTTCTACTGTTTAAGACAATGGGGACAATGTCTCATTTAGGTTTGGGGGAGGGAATTAGTTGATCAGTACCTTGTTTTTAGATTGTGTGTTGTTTTTATTTTTAGTCCAAAATTTTTCAAAAAATACAAAAAAAAATGAAAAATTTTCAAAAATTACAAAAATATTTTGTGTTTTTGTGCTTTAATTTTGACTAAAAATGTGAAATTGGTAAGAGATAGCTGAGTAAGGAGTTTTCACTCCTGAGACGTATCTCAAACCATTTTTCAAACAAGTTAGTTTTTGTTTATTTCATTTTAAATTATTTAATTTGTAAATTCTCCATAAAACTGAGTAAAATGTATCTTCATATGCTCAGTTAGCAGATATTATCAACATGCATTGTTACATACGGACATGAGCTAAAATTGAAAAGTTTGTAATATTTAGTGCTCTAGTTTAATTGGAGGAAGTATCTCAAAAAGTGATGGAGTAAAAAAAAAAAGCATGAGATCCGAGTTATTAAGTCTGTAAGGGTGTTTTAACACCTAGTGCCCTAAAGCCAACTGGTTTGGGAGTCACTGGCACAAAGTTCGCTACATGGATCAAGGATGTTGCAAAAAATATATATATCTGAAGTCTGAGTAATTAAGTCCGTAGGGGTATCTTAACACATGGTGCCTTAAAGCCAACTGGTTTGGGAGCCACCGACCCAACACTCGCTACATAGATGGAAGATATTGTATATAAATAAAAAAAAATCAAAAATCAAAGAGAAAAATCAGAAAAATTATTCCATTGCTGCAGAAAGGTGTGAATTCTGATAAAACTTTAGGATAAAAATATTACTCTCTTATCAACTGCACGTGTGACTGTTGTGGGTAAAAATGAGTTGATTAATATTTTGTCGGCTTTGCATATGGAGAATGATAAATATAATCGGAGAATTTACTTATTCAGTAATTTAGAAAGAAAGAAAACAACTAGTAACTTGGAGTAGAAGCTTCACCTGATTAGTCACAAACTTCTTTATTCTCTTTTAGCTTGTCTTTTTGCTTTTGTGTGCATTAGTTTCATTACCTTTTTACTTTTGTAAAATGTTTGTGGGTATCATTGTTGTAAACCATCACGAGACTACAACTCGTCCAATAGGGACACCTAGGGGTTTAAAGGCTTGTTGCATATGCTAAATGCAATCGTGATCCCTACGAAAGTGGCTTTGTTTAATTTTAATTGTTTCTTGTATTTTATTTTATTGTTTTGCTCGAGGACTAGCAAAATGTTAGGTTTGGGGGTGTGATGAGCGGAAAATATATCAATATTTACCGCCCCTTTTACTTAATATTTTGTTTAGTTTCTCGGGTTTGATGAACGTTTTGATGTGTTTTAGTTTATTTTATAGATAAAATAATATTGGGACCCAATGAAATCATTAAGGACGAAATGTGGGTCAAATAAGGTCAAAAATTGGACTTGACATATTAATTTTGGAGATTGGAAACTTGAAAGGGCGTTTCAACGAAGTACAGTTTTGGAAATTTCAATTTTGCGCATCTGTCATATATTGGGCATAACGTTTTACTCCAATATCAGATTGAGCTGATTCAAGTTCCAGATTAAAGAAGACTCAAAGCCCTACAACTTTGAAAAACAAAATAATTTCGAATTCTGAATATTTCATGCCCGAAATTGATGAACCATCCAGAAGTGTGTTGTGTGTAATTATTAAAGTAATTTTCAATCATTTTCATAGCAAAAAAAAAAATAAATTAATAAATAAATAATAAAAATTATCAAATCACCACCAAACACGATAAGCAATTAGTGGAACAATTAATAATGGATTTGGTGGAGTAATTAGTGGAGTAATTAGTGGAGCAATTAATAATGGATTTGGTGGATGATTTGATGGAGACAAAATTTTGCCTATAAATACCAAAACACCCAGTGTTCCGGAATACAAAGGTTTACCCGCATCGGGTTAAACAAGATACAGAGATGATGTTTCTAGTCAAACTAGGTACAAAATAACAGTCACCTAATGTAATAACATGCCCCGATGGCAAATTCAAAACATAGGTCCCTACAGCCAAAACAGCGACTCTCGTCCCATTTCTGACTCGCATGTCGATCTCTCCTGGAGTCAGTCTCCTGCTAATCTGCAGATCCTGCACATCAGTACATATGTGAGTACCATATCCAGAATCAAAAATCCAATTTTTAAAACCAGTAGTGGACATGTTTATTTCAATAAAAAAAAAAAACATACTTGATATGTGGATGGATATATAATACAATTTGTTCCTAGAACAAATCTCTCTCTATTTCCTCTCTCCCGCTAGCACTTTACATTCTTCTACCCAATTACATAATACATAAAGAAACCTCATTTACATTGAGGGGAATTGGTGAGAAGAGAAATACAAAGAGAATATGAGGTGAAAGGCTGGACACGCAGGTCCAATTACAAATAAGTACCATACTTACAACAAATTCCAAAATTGCCCCCACCCAACTAATATCCATCTGATATACATTATTCATATAAATACATCCAAGTATTCACACAAAGCATATTGTCAATCAATATAATCCAATTAATTAATCTTTGATTAATGACCATCCAATGTTCATACAACGATTTGATTTGCGCGAGTCCAACTTGTTTAAGAATACATACTCAAAGTATGTATTCTTGAATTATATCGAACTATAATTTTAAATCCAATCCAAATTGTATCCAATACTAATTCGTGTTTAATTCCAAATTAAACAATTACACTTTTAATAGTACCTTTTAGACTTGGATTCCAAATCTAATCCAATTGGGTCTCAAAGGCCCAATAAGCATCCAATGCCAATTCAATTAAAGCCCAATGGGCTTTCAATTAATTCTTTAGGCATGGGCTTTGGCCATTATGGATCCAACCCAAGATGCCAAGGCCCAAGTTAGGAATCACCTTATGCCACAAAATCAATTTAGGCCCATTAGGCCCAATTAAATTTTAAAGGCCCAATAATCATATTTGGACTTTATGGAAATGGTTTTAGGCCCAATTGGATCCAATCCAATTGTCTACAACCATACTTGTCCCAACTATTGGAGTTTCTAAGCCTCCCAAGATCATTAAACAAGCATGAAACAAGTGTGAATACAACGAGGGAGTTGCGGAATACTCACAACGATCGGTTGAGATGCGACGAAGAACACTTCCACTTTCTGCCTTCTGTCGAGCTCGGCAGTTCACTGCTTCTTTTCCTCTATTTTCGGCCATGTGAGGTCCTCCATCAAGCTCCAAGCTTTGTGATAAACTTCCATGCTCATGGGTGGACTTCCCTATCACATTCGCATGTCTCTCGGAGTGCTAGCTCTTGTGATTTTTGCCACAAAAATCCCACACTTTTGCTTCCCATCTTCTCAGTTTTCTTGGCAGAAACCAGTGAAGAAATGGCCCCAATGGCGTGAGAGATAAGAGGAGTTTTGGCTCCAAAAACGTGAACCAAGGAAAGAGAGAAAGAAATGTGTATTTGATAATTGTTTTCTAAAAACAATTAAACATATACCAAAATCCTTTTTCAAAAAATCAAGCATTAAATGTTTTCCATCAACTCACATCAATCTATCAATCAATCAAATCAAGTGACAAGTTGTCACATCACTCAAAGTGACTAATGATTTGACGCTTGATGCGACTAATGATTTGACGCTTGATTTGACTTGCGTGCCGCATTCAAATTTGAAATGCGAATGTGCTCGCAAACAATCCCGATTTCGCAAACAATCCCGAAATGCGAATGCGATTGTCGCAAGTATTAGCGGTGCAAGTCTCAGGTTAAGACCAAATACACCTACCCTGATTTCGGACTTCCATAGACACATAGTCATACTACCAATGGAATTCCGAGGGGGTCTATCCAGAGCGAAGCTGTTTCCCTTACCATCGGTAAAACACAACCTCCTATTACACTTGCATGAGTATCCTATACCCAAATATATGAGAACTATGCTGTTATTCCCTCACAACGCGCACAAGTGTAATACTAGTCTTTTACGTATTTATCGATGTCTGATCTCAAGAATACTCTAACTAGCGATATTTAATGATTTATCCTTCGTGGACTGATACTGTCTCATATCATTCTCAATCCAGGAACAAATCATAGGGACCTCTTATCATTTATATATCTTGGTGATCTAATCATAAATGATAAGAGAGCAATCTCTTTTGTCACATAGTTAATTTGTACAACAACACCATGATCTGTACAAATAGTGACGCTATGGGTCATAATTGTCCAACAATCTCCCACTTGGCCTATAGCCAGTCACTAGAGTGTTTGACACCCGAACTATGTACGGTTGGCTCAAACTGCTGAGAAAAAGCTTTCATCAGCGAATTTGCATGATTATTGTCTGATGTGATTTATACGATCATCACATCGCCACGATGTATGATCCGAACGAATTAGATGAATATTGAAGTATATATCTGGATCGTTGATAAGACCATTAATTCTTTAGTATGTGCTGTAGCGTAGCTCAGCTGCTAATAGAACTATATCTAATCTAATTAGATTTATTATCGACCCAAATGGCTTCTATTACTGCCTCAGCTGCAGCAATAACCTGCATTTGTTGTTTATTCGATAACAGTATCTTGCTTTGAAGATTTCCAGCTCACTGTACCGTTATTCAAACTATATTATACCGTTGTTGCGACTTATAGTCGTCTTTATCGGTTAGGAAACTTGCAGTAGTGATCCCAGTCACTTCAAGTTTCTTCTTCTCCATAGTTTAAGACATCATCCTTAGTTCTCTAAGGAAACTAATGGATGTTCTTAATATCAATCCAGTGACTATCACTTGGATTGGCCCGATTGTGAATCCATATGCTCAAAGCGTATGAGACACCATGTCGCGTACATTTTTCAATGTACGAATTCTCGGAGAGTTTTCATGAAAGCCAAGCTTTCACCGATAATATTATGGGAATATCATTTCCAAGAAATGACATGTCATCATTATTTATAGGACATTTATTGTCAGTGCGCTCCCACTAACCTCCTTATATATACACAAGAATCATTTCGTTTTGAATTAAATCATAAACCATTATGATTACATCAAAATGATAATTCCAAGAACCTAATACTTGCTTCAATCCAAACATGGATCGAATAACCTGCAAACCTTGTTTGCTAGTTTTGGTACGACAAAACCGACAAGATCTTATAAACATCCTCCTAAAGGTTTCCTTTGAAGGAAAGCGATTTTCCCGTTAAGCTAACATATTTCATAAATGAAACATGCAGCGTCAGCAAGTATTATCCAAATGGATTTATCAATGGCAACAAGTAAAAGGTTGAATCGAAATCAACATAATGTTGATAACGATACCTTTCCTCTAAAAGCCTAGCTTTATACGTTGGTATGTTGCCATCCATGTATGTCTTCCTTGAAGACTTATATAGTACCAGTAGGCACAATGCCTTGTGGTACATCAACTGGAATCCATTTCGGACTCATGGCACTTTGCCATAATAGGGAGTCGATACCTTGTATCACTTCCTCATACGTAGTCAGTTGGTATACCTCAAAAGATTAACATCTTTACGAGGTGAGATCAGAAACCCATACCCCAGGTTGTTTTCTGAATCTCTCCGACATACGCGTTTCTTGTGTATTCGAAGATTATTGGTAATAGTTTTATCATAGATGAACTATTAGTGTTCCATTAAGGAATGGGTGCCTGGAACAGTATTACTCCGATTTTCATCGAGTTTTACTATCCTCCCACTTACCACTGCATATCGGTATTCCTCTTAGGAAAACCGCATGGCGAGCAACAATTAAAATTGTTCTCTTGTGAGTTGTATAAGTACTATACTTATGGTTTCCCTTGGATAACCTACAATTCGGCACTTATCCGATTTGGGTTTTAGTTTGGTATCATCCAAACACATGCCTAGCATCCAAAATAATCAGGATTGAGAAACCTAGTTTCTTTCCTGTTCATATCTAATATGAAATATGTCAAACAGATTTTATGGAACCTTATTCAAAATAAGTTTTGCACTGATAAAGCGTATCCGTTGAAGGAAATGGTAGCTCAGAGCGACTCATGATTAACCTTATCATGTCCAATAAAATTCGGTTACTCTGTTCGGACACACCGTCAAACTGACGTGTTCCGGGAGGAGTCCTCATTTTGAAAGAATACTATACTCTTTCAAGTATGATAGAAACTTATTGCTTAAGTATTTTCCATTACGGTCTTACCGTGACGGTTTAATACTTTAGCCGATATGTTTTTCTATTTCGTGTCGAAACTTTAAAAGTTTTCGATTTGTGTTTCAATGGAAACACGTAACCACAATGCGATCCCACATCCGTAAAGGTCACGAAATATTCATATCCACATCTAGCCTAGCTAGACATGGGCCCATTTGCTTCACTATGAACTAAGGCTAACAGATCGGTGGCATTTGCACTTTTACCAAGAAAAAGTGTTTTAGGCACTTTGCCCAATAAACTAGATTCGTAGACTTTATTTGAATAGAATCAAATTTGTCCTAGTATCCACTCTTCAAAAGTGCGGATATACGACTCTTGTTTAATTGTGTCCCAGACATCAATGCCATATTTAAGTTTCTTCTGATCAAATCAGTTTGAGCTATTTGTTTGTCATGTTATATATTTGAGAATTATTTATATTCAAAATATAAATGATGTTATTCACATCTAATGTGTTTATCTCAATATCATCTTTATATAATAAAACACTTTAGTGTTCTAGAATATAAAGGTCAATCCGCAATGGATTAAACACTGATATAGAGATAATGTATCTAGTCAAACTAGTTACATTATAATAGTTTCCAAATTTAGGTACACACCCGAGGGTAGTTCCTAAAATAGGTATCTACGGTTGAAACAGCGACTTTCGTCCCATTTCTAATTCGCAGATTAATCTCAACTGAAGTCAGTATCCTGCTCATAGCAGATTCTGAACATCAGTATGTATTTATGTACCACACTAAGTATTAAAATCCAATTTTAATACTAGTAGTGAACATAATGTTGACAAACATATTTGAAGTCAGAGCATTGCCCCGTCTTCAGTTCCTTCATGTCTGTTTTGTCCAAACGGCAGTCACGCTTCCGCGATCCCATTTGCCACATTTAAGTAGACATTTTAGGATATGTCTTTTATCTTCCTAGAAGATTATAATGATTTTGCCTTTGCCCTTTTCATATTCCAGAAGCCTTTGGCCAAGCCCTGGCCTTCTAGAATATCGAAGCAAGGTGCGTCTTGCGCTACTTGCCTTATTGCAAATTTTGACTTTGTCTCCTTAAGAATAGTCATTAACTCTCCAAGAATTATTTTATTGCAATTTAGTACTTCTAAAATCTAATAATAGATCTATGAAGATCCTTCAATTTCATTATCACAGTTTAAGGATCTAATCCTTAGTTCTAATTCAGTAATTAAGGAGTCTACTGCGACAAGCTTAATGGATTAAACACTTAAGTTATCATCACATAAATCTTCCAAAGATTATTGTGGGAACACATGAACTGGGCGACGCATGATGTCCCGGGCTCGCGGCCCGGTCGGGAGTACGGAATAGCCACGGGGGACTAAACCGGAGAATAATGGAGTCGCCACCCGGTGTGAACCGGGAAAATGAGATTTAAGGCCGCACTCACCCCTCGCAAGGGAAGACCTCAAACCGTTGGGTTCGGAATGGTCCCTTACTTATGCCACTTGTAATGACAGGATTTATGTAATAATTTAATCAGGCTTAAGTAGCACTTATTTCCAAGAGTATCATGCTTCTAAATTCACAGGTACAAAATAAAACTTATACATGCATTTCACATATATCTCACATCTAAGAACACATGCCGGAAAATACCTCAAAGTAACAATGAACATACAACTTCATTCAGCATATCATATTCATGAAAAACACAAGCATACATAATAACCACACAAGCATACATGTGAGCACCTTTCCAAGTGATACGTGGAATTGTATCCCAAGTACAGACCACATTACCGTCCATTCGGAATCGGCTACGGAATTTATGTCTGGGTTTCCATCCGATATATCACAAGAAATAACACTCCAAAGTCATCATGGCATAGGTATATGAATCGTAATGCGTTAAATCAAGACTAAGGCAAATGACGCAACTAATGGAATAAACATGCTTTTCATTATTATGTGTATAAAGATAAGAATGACTATGTGTGGTTCCATAAAAAATCACCTAAGAAACAATTATACATGGCATGTGATGAATATGTCTCAGTTCAGTGTGTTCGCGTTCGTGTAGCGTTCGTAAACGCGTTCGAACGGTAAACAGAAGGTTCGCGTTCGTATGGCGCTTGATAACGCGTTCGAACGGAAATGAAACAGAATGCTCACGTTCGTATAGCGTTTGTTAACGCGTTCGAACGGAAATGAAACAGAATGCTCACGTTTGTATGGCGTTCGTGAACGCGTTCGAACAGAAATGAGACCTGATGCATGATAAGGCAAAATGCATACGCGTTCGAGTTGCGTTCGTAAACGTGTTCGAACGGGGACAGTTCTGATGCATGAAATTGGACGCAATACATAAATGGCGAATAGTACAATGCGAGGCGCGGCAAAGCATCGTGGTAAGGGCTTTTACCCTTCCCCATATGGGATCTTTCATTCCACTTACTAAGCCCATGCGCTCGATCGCATTATGCATACAAACATAAAGACAATCATATCAAATTAAGTATGCCCGATTGAACGTATCTTGCATTCAACCGAACACACATCAACCGGCGCGGCAAAGCATCGTGGTAAGGGCTTTAACCCCTCCCATAGAGGATCTTTCATTCCACTTACTAAGCCCATGCGCTCGATTGAATCATGCATAAATAAGCAACATGCAGAATTCAAGTGATGAAAAATAAATAAAAAAAAGCAACACAAAACAAAAGAGGGTGCTGTTTACTCAAGCGGTACGTGGAGTTGTGTCCCGAGTACAGATCATATTACCGTCCATTCGGAATCGGCTATGAAATTTATGTCCGGGTTTCCATCCGATATACCGCGAGAGTTGACACATCTCTCATTCATCCAATACCCACAACACACATCATACACAAACGAGATTTAACAAATAAGTAAAATACGATCAAAATAAATAACAACAATCAAATAAAGATGAGTGTGAAAAGTACCCTCAGGTCTAACCTTTTAAATCACCTCTCGGATGTACGGCACACGGTCGTCGGAAGGGTGGATGCTCCGCAACTCTTTCGGTTCACTGGTTCACTGTTCTCGTTCGTTGTCTCACTCTTTGGAGTCGTCATTCTCCGTCTTTTGCTGATGCTTTTGACTCCGATTTGCTACTGTTCGGCCTCTGTTTTGCTGCTCGCTGTTCAGGTCACCTGTTTGACGTTTCCACAGGCTGTTGCGAGTTTTTGTGTGGGTTTTTAGTGTAGTCTTGTGTGAGTCTTTTAAGGATTATGAATGCAGTTTTATTTATGTTATTACTTTAAGTTTTTTAGGGGATGTTTTAAGTGTATTTTGCTGCTGTATAAGGGGTGATTTGGGCGTGATTTGGCTACTGTTTTAGTGTTAAAGGGGCTGCTATATTAAGGTATGATTTCGGCAATGGGAGGGTGAGGATGAAGAGAACTCTTTCTTGTTATTTTCTTGAGTGGCTATGGCTCTTGGTGTGTTGTGATGGTGCTCTTAATGTGAAGGCTTAGGGTTATTTTCTTTTCTCTTGTGATTTGTGTGAGTTGTGTGTATCTTATGTGTATGAGCTAGCTAGGGTTGAGAAGGTTGGTGAAGGGTTCTTTTTATAGGCAAAGGGTTAGGCTTGACAAGGAAAGAGATTTGGCTAATTAAAGAGGGATTTGATTTGGTGTTGGATAAGGGAAGTAAAAGATTGAGGGGGGACAAATCTTGGCTAGATAGGGAAGGTTGAATATTTAGTTTATGTTGATTAGGCATACAATATTTTAAGTTTGGGAATAATATATTGTTTGATTGATTTTAACTTGGTATGATTATATTTGATTGGTTTAGATTAGGTATGATTTTAGTTTAAGTTTGGTAAATGTTTTATTTAATTGGTAAATGGTTTAAATATTTTATTTAATGTTTACTGTTTAATTTAATTAAATTGGGATGTGTTTTATGGGCTTTGGGGAGCTAAATGGGCTGGGGTGTGAGGCTAGCAGCAAAACCAGAATTACCGACACCGTTCGAACGCTTCCTCGAACGCGACACGAACGCCCGCAATCTGTTTGCCGTTCGAACGCAGCACGAAAGAAAACAGTGAACCTTGTTTATCCTGAATTTCCCCTTCCGATATCTGTTTCCCGCGGCTTCCGTGACTCAAAAGGTAGTGCCTCCAAATGAGACTCATCATCGGGTTTCACATGCAAAAATACAATGCCTACAATTATACTCTACTATTTGCTTAACTCCGGGCTTAGGCTTAATATGTTATTTTATCAAATAAAGTAACTTATTAGTTAATCCAGGACCATCCTGAAAATTATTCCCAATTTGAAAATTAAACCATTTAAATACATTTTCCCTAGGATTATGTTTTAAATGTCAATTTTTCAATTTTATCTTGATTTTAATAGTCCAACTATTTAATCAACGATTTAGGTACTATTTATTATAATGATTATTATAGTCCAACTATTTAATCAACTATAATTTAATTGTTTGAATATAGTCCAACTATTTATTAAAACAACAATTTAAATATTAGTCCAACTAACATTTAATTTATTTGACGAATGATATTTGATTGAGCGATTATGGCAAGTAATTAAACGAATATTGCAAATTCAATTCTTGCCTCCCACTATTTTTGGCGAGCCTCTAACCCTCTGTCGAGTACTCGGGAAACCGTGTTTCCTAGCGGGCTAGGATCCCGTTAAATATCACACAATCTTGACTTTGGCCAACAAATTGTGTGATAATTAACTAGATAGATCTCTAAGATCAATTGGATCCAATCCAATTCCTAAATCCAGTAGGGGGACATCCAAGTCCGAAACATATATCTTATATATGCAAATATATCCAATATATTAACTAATCTTTTTCCTCTGAATCAACTAAGCCTTGGCTTTGGCATAACAAACTTAGTGATCCCAGTCAAGCATGACCCATTGACCATGGAAATATTCGTAATCAATGTCGATGGACAAGAAGTGGTTTTGACTTTGGCCAACAAACCACAACTTGGACAAGACACTGATATGGAACAAAGCTCTTGTGATTCAAACACATCCTCGACGGACAAAGGCCTTGACTTTGGCCAACAAGCCAATGCCAGTCTTGGATCTTGAGTAAGAATCACTCAATGGAAGGAAAAACGCTTAATATTATTTGAGGGCTTTTCGCGTGCAAATTGGCAACCAATTTATTATCTTTGTTAAGGTCTCATCATCATACACCCTTAAACATGCATTCAAAACACATAATAAAGCGCATATGATAAAATAATAATGATATGCGGATGGATACTTTACACAATGATCCTAGATCAAATCTCTCTCTTTCTCTCTCCCGCTAGCACATGTATTACTTCTACCCGTTACACTACACTTCTAAAGAAACCTCATTTACATTGAAGGGAATAGGTGAGAAGAGAAATACAAAGAATATGAAGGTAATAAGACTGGACACGCAGGTCCAATTAATAAATCAAATTTATTACAACAATTTCTAAAATTGTCCCACCCATCTAATATCCATCCGATATACATTATTCATGCATCGCAACCATGTATTCACACAAGCATGTTATCAATCATTCTAATCAAATTAATTAATCTGATAATTAGTGACCATCCAATGTTCAAATAATGATTTGATTTTGCTCGAGTCAAACTCGTTTTGCGAATAAGTACTCAAAGTACGAATTCTCGAATTAAATTAAACTACAACATTAAATCCAATTTAATATGTATTTAATACTAACTCATTTATTTAATTCCAAATTAAATATTACGCTTTCTTAATAAACCTTTTACGACTTAAATTCCAAATTTAATCGTTACGGGTCTCAAAGCCCGATTAACGTCCAACGTTAATTTAATTAAAGTCCAATGGGCTTTTAATTAATTTCTTGAGGCGTGGACTTTTGGTCAACTCGGGTCAAACCCAATAACCAAAGTCCAATCCGGGAGTTACCCCATAAGCCCATAAATCAATTTAGGCCCAATTAAACTTTAAAGGTCCATTAGTCACATTTGGGCTTTATTGAAGCGGTTTTGGGCCTGATTGGATCCAACCAATTTAACCTAAACTCTTCTTGGTACAACCAAGCCCAATAAGCCTATTTACAACATAACAAGCCCAAATCCAATTTTAAGCCTAAATAATTTAATTCAAAAAATTCCAAATTTATTAATTAAATTACATAAAGTGTATAACACAATTAATTACCCAATTAACATTTCCAAAACACCAATTAGCCTAATTAATCATGCTCAATTACATCAATTAGTATCCAACACATTTTGATCAAAAAATCAAACACATATACATGCTAAGGCTCTCGGCAATTATAGGGGATTTTGTGTCCGATTCGGTTTCAATCCGATTAATTCCACAATCGACATTAAATCATATTCCTCAATCGTTTCAAGTCATCCAATGATTAACGAAATAAAAAATTACCAAGAATTAGGGCTCTTGAACTTTCGGCCAAGTCATGAATATTGGGGAAATTTGTTCCAAACACAATTTCTTCAAATTGATCCAATCAATCATCAATTAAAACACATTTAAGCATACTAATTCATCCAATTTCATTAAATCATGCTCAAAAATATTTTACCCAATTTTAACCCTAAATCATTTTCATGCTCAATATTGGCTCAAGATACCAGTGTTGGAGTTTCTAAGCCTCCCAAGATCATTAAACAAGCATGAAACAAGTGTGAATACAACGAGGGAGTTACGGAATACTCACAACGATCGGTTGAGATGCGACAAAGAACACTTCAACTTTCTGCCTTCTGTCAAGCTCGGCAGTTCACTGCTTCTTAGAGCTCTCAATAGCTTCAGCTTTGCTCCTCAGCAAATACACTTAATAGAAGCTTGTGCTTTCATCGATAAAAGTGACAAAATACTTTTTATACCGCCTCTTGTTTGCACAATATTCATGTCACACACGTTAGTGTGTACAAGTTTCAAGTGTTTAGAACTTCGTTCTATGATGTTCTATGTATTTTTGCTTCAACACATGTCTCACACTTATGTTGGCTATCAATGCAAGTTTAGGTATAAGGTCCATGTTAATTAATATACACATTGTATCATAATTAACATGTCCTAACCTCCCATGCCATACATTTTGTGACTCAATAATATAAGCAGAAGTTTCAGCTTTATTAATAGCACAATTGACAGTCATTGAAAGGCCCTCAGCGAGGTATCCTTTTACTACATAGACATCATTTTTGGTCAATATAATCTTGTCAGAAACAAATACAAACCCGAGACCGAGTTCTTTCAAATATCTGGAACATGCAAACATTCTCATATGTAAGCTCCATTCCGGATATCATTTTCAGAACCACTATGCCTTGTCTAACCATTCTAGAGGTAGACGAGTTTCCCATTGTCAGATGATCGCCGCCATCGACCTTCTAATACGAGGAAATCATCTTGTTATCTGCACAGATATGATGAATAGCCCCAGTGTCTACCCATCATTCTCTCAGATTCCCAACCATGTTGGCTTCAGTTACCACTGCTGAGAGGTTAATTTCTTAAATCTCATCAGTTAACTGCTCATCTTCAACGACATATGCTCATTTTTCTTGCCCTTGTCCTGAGACTTCTTGTTTCTGCAGTCCTTTGTCATATGACCACTCTTTTCATAGTTGTAGCACTTCCCCTTGAACTTATTGTTCGCTTGGGAGAATCAGCTCCATTGTTTCTTTTCTTGCTACCCTTTACACCCTCAATGATGTTGGCCTTAGACTTCATAGTCTTGTAGCTGGCCTTCTCGGACATCATGTTGTCCTGTTCGATTCTCAATCGAACTCCAAGGTCTTCAAGGCTCATCTGCTTCTTTTTGTGTTTCAGATAGCCCCTGAAGTCCTTCCATGATGGAGGCAACTTTCCAATTATGGTGGCAACTTGAAACATCTCACAGAGTTTCATTCCCTCATCCAGTATTTCATGAATGATCAACTGCAGTTCACCCAACTAAGACATCACCGGCATCCTCGGTTTTGTATTTCTTATCGAGAGATTCCCAAAGAATCTTCGCAGAAGACATGCCTTAGTACACAATGTACAGGGTATTGTCAAGACCACCCATAAGGTAGTTCTTGCATAGGAAGTCGCCAGACGACCATGTCTCTTCTCGCAGTTCCTTTGCTGCCTCTGATTCACACTCTACAGGACCCTGAGGATCTTTTGAGTACTTAGCCAACTGCAGAGTTTTCAGGTAGAATAACATTTTGCTCTACCACTGTTTGAAGTTTGCCCCACCAAACTTCTCCGGATTTTCTCCATGAGAGACCGGTACTATGATGTTTCCGCTTGGAAAAATCAATAGGGGTCAATAGGTCTACAAAAGACAAATTGCTCAACGATCAACAAATGATTTTGTTCAAAGTGATATGCTAAGTAACCACTTGTTGTTCTATTGGATGGTGGTTCCAATAAACACAAGTCCTTGAATTTCAACTAAAGATTCTTTAGAAAAAATGAATAAACGAATATTCCCAAAGGACGAGGGGGGTCCGGAGTAACCACTTAAATCCCTGACCACTTAGGCTCTTATCGCCTTTTTGACAGAATATTCTTTAACCATTTTTTCAATAAGATCTTTTAGCAATTCAAATCCAGTATTACACTTATTCAATAGCACAAACTGTATACGATATGTGTAGATATATGTGTAAGTGTCAATCAAGATTGGATGGAATTACTTGTGTAAAATTACACTTTAAATTCTCAATCAAGTATGCAACACACAATAAATTTTTCAACTTTATCACTAAGTGTATGCTTGTGATAATTGTACAACCTAATAATAACTTAAATCTATACTCCCAGATTAATGTGTTATAGTATATGATTTACTAAGCTAATATTAATTTAAGTCTGCAGTTTATAACAGTTCCAGGACTATTTTGTTAGTGTCGCGTTCGTATATACGTTCGAACGAAACTGTCCAGAGTGTGTACGTTCATGTTGCGTTTGATAACGCGTTCGAACGAAGTGTTTCCAGAGAGTTCACGTTTGAGTAATGTTTGATAACGCGTTTGGACGGAATGATTCCAGAGAGTTTATGTTCGTATAGCGTTCGAAAACACGTTCGAACAGAATGATTCCAGAGAGTTTGCGTTCGAGTTGCGTTTAGGACGCGTTTGAACGTTCTTAGGCAGAAGGCTTGCGTTCGAGTTGCGTTTGAAGACGCGTTCGAACGTTCTTATGAAATTTCATATTTAAGCCTTCGCGTTCGTCGGGCGTTCGAACGCCCTACGGGTTTTTCATGCACAACTCGTATTTTTTCCAGAAATTTTCTTACCTAGCATGCGAATTACTGTCTAACAACACTAGATTAATAAGTTCTTAAGATTGTTGTCCTATTAGTGTCATTAAACATTAAAACAACATGCTTCAAACAAATTAAACAAGAAAATACCAATCAAACTATCATAAAACCCTAAAACATGAAAAACTATAGAAAACCTGGAAAATACAATGACGAATCCAAGTCGAGATCTCTCTGTCCTTAAGAACTTATTAGACTCCGTCACAGGTGCTTCACGGATTCGAATTGGCCAATGTTCTCCTAGGATAACTTGGTTGCTTCTTGTTCAAGGAGCACTCATTAACAAGTGTTTGAACTAAGAAAATGGTGGAACTCTCTCTCAAAAATCAAACAAAACAAATGACTCACAATTCAGATTTCTTTTATAAGGCATGGAAGGGTGCCAATAGGGCACCCCTTGGGGTGGGGTGCAACCCCCCAAAGGTTGTACCCCTCACATGCACCCAAAGTATCCAAAACAAATATACCCTTAATGAACATTTTAGAAGAATTTCCAACATTAACTTCTAATTCATTATACATAATATTGGTAATTAGAAACGGAATTATTGCGGTCGCTAATTAGAAACGGAATTAAAAATTCGTCGCTAATTAGAAACGGAATCTTTATTCCGTCGCTAATTTTATTTTTATTTTAATTTTAATTTCTAATTTCTAAACTATTTATTTCGGTGCACTTTTTAAAAAAATATAGACGAATTTTCCGTCGCTAATTAGAAACGGAATCTCTATTCCGTCGCTAAATAGAAATGGAATCTCTATTCCGTCGCTAATTTTTAAAATTTTCAATCCCTCCAAAAATTTATTTATTCCGGTGCCACTTTTTTAAAAAAAAATAGAGACGAATTTTCCGTCGCTAATTAGAAACGGAATCTCTATTTTGTCGCTAAATAGAAACGGAATCTCTATTCCGTCGCTAATTTTTAAAATTTTCAATCCCTCCAAAAATTTATTTATTCCAGTGCCATTTTTTAAAAAAAAAAATAGAGACGGATTTTCCGTCGCTAATTAGAAACGGAATATCTATTATGTCGCTAAATAAAAATAGAATCTCTATTCCGTCGCTAAGTTTTAAAATTTTCAATCCCTCCAATATTTTCAAAAATTCCCGCCGTACGAAAATTTCAAATGTCTACAAAATTTACGAATCTTCCCGCTTCTCTTATTTTTTCCTCTATATATACACCAAAAAAATTTTAAATCTCAACTCCAATACATCATCCAAAATTTTCCTACTCAATTCCATATACCATCAAATATTTTCATACCTCAACCCTCATTATCAATCTCTCATTTTTTTATCTCGACTTTTAAAATTTCCTAAGAAATAAACATTAATATTTTTTTCTTTGTTTTAAAGTAGCGTAAATGGATGATGGTGTGTCGAAACTTGCGGTGGACATTACGGTGTCTTGTTGAATTGATGATTTATATATAATATTAAAATAGTCAATTCTTTAAAATTTTCTACCATTCAAAAATTTTAAAATTTTCCATCATCTAAAATTTAAAATTTTCCACTTTCTACAATTTATAAATTCCTCACATCTATATAATTATAAAATTTCACACCTATCTAAAATTTTTTCATTTCTAAAATTTAAAAGTTTCATACATCTTTAAAATTTTAAATTTCCCGCTTCTCTAAAATTTTAAAATTTCATTTTTTTTTTAAAATATATAGCTATGGAATAGCTACGGAAATTCTAGATCTAAATAGCGACAGAAATTATTCCGTCCCTAAATAGTGACAGAAAATTATGTGTCTATTTAGAGACGGAAATACTTCCATAGCTAAATAGAAACGGAATTTCCGTCACTATTTAGCGACGGAAATTATTCCGTCTCTAAATAGAAACAGAATTTTCCATCACTATTTAGCGACAGAATAATTTTCATCTCTAATTAGAGATGGAATTTCCGTCACTATATAGAGACGGAATAAAATTCCGTCGCTAATTTTAGCGACGGATGTAATATTTCCGTCGTTATTTTTTTGCGACCAACAAAATAGAGACGGGATTTTTCCGTCGCTAGTGGTCAGTTAGCGACAAATTAGCTACAGATTTTTCCGTCGATATTTGACAGTTTTCTTGTAGTGTAAGGTCAAAACTAGCCCCAAAGTTATTGTATCACACATACTTCACATTGACCTTTGTTATAATTATATTTTTACCTCAATCACATAGTTGATTGAAAATTATGTTATATGAGCCTCAATTACATTCCTTACATTCATCACATTATTTATCTCAATCACATTGTCGACCCTCAGTTACATTAAGCACAACACAATAACATTTTACTTAAGTCATAGAGAACTAGTCGTGGTCATATTTTTACCCACAGTCACAATGTGACTATCGGTTGGGTGACTGACAATTTAGTCATGGGAGTGTCTCAATCACATTTGTAGTTAGTAACATTAGTGGCCTTAGTCACATTGCCGACACTCAGTCCTATTGAACACAACCACAATTATAATATTAGTTACATTAATTATCTCAGGTTATATTTGTGATATCAATCACATTAGTTTTCTTAGTCACATTGTCGACCCTCAGTATATTTTGTGACCTCAGTCACATTAGTCATATTGAGCACAATAACAATTGTGACCTGAGTCATATTAGTCATATTGAGCACATTAATAATTGTGACCTCAGTCACATTGTCGGTCCTCAGTCATACTACCGGCCCTTAGGCACATTGAGCACAATCACATTTGTGATTTCAGTCATATTGTGATTGTATCTTTTACCTATAGTCACAAAATGACTATCAATTAGGTGTATATCTGAGTGTGCATTTATTTAATTATAGTGATAATGTGATTATAAGTGATTTCATCTGCACATAAATTAATATTTAGTGTGTATTTAAAATAAAAATAAATGCTTTCAAAACACAGTGTCTAAATGGAAGATAATGAGCAAAAATGTATATGAACTTGTACACCTTAAAAAAAAAACTGTTCATGTGAAGAGTAAAATACTGTTTTATAATTCTTTATTTACGTTCACATGAATAGTATTATTGTTCACGAGAATAATATATTTAATTCTTTTCTATATAATGGTAAAAAGAATTTAAAAAAAATTAAGTCAAATCTCTTATTAGTTAAAAAAAAATCTAAAGAGTAATAAAAAATTATTAAAGGGAAATAAAACTTAAAATCTTAATATTAAAGATGAAAAAATTAAGTTGTAGGATTTTTTATAATAAGTGATGATAAATATGATTTTTTTTAATAAATTTCTATTTTTTAATATAATTATATTTGTAATTAATATAAAACATTAGTTATTAAGTATTTTAATTAGTTTATTGTATAAAATTATTTAGTAATGCACATACAGTGGGCTTGGATAAGGTCAAGTTCAAGTTTTGAGGCCACATATTTTAAAAACTCGTCTAATATCCTAAAAAATTCAGGATCGTCCTTGAGAATGAATTTGAATTCCTTTCTTGACCCTCCCTCATTTCCATACAATACAACATGTCTTAAAAAACTGTGGTACAGGTGCTAGACAGTAATACGAAATAGAACCTCAATTACAAACATTAAACCTTCAGATTTCGGACTGCTATATATCGAGATAGCTGATAGAGCTCTGAATTTTCTATGTTATATCTTTCTAGAACTCGGCCAAAATATATATCATTGACTGAGAGCTTAAGCACATACATGAAAAAATTGGTGACTCAACACCCATGTTTTTAAAATCAAAGTGGCCAGTTCGACCGGTCGAACCGAGAATTGGCTGTGAGTCTGGTTCGGATGAAAGAAAAAAATAGACTAGACAAAAAAACCGATCAAAACCGATCCAAATATTTTTTTTTTATTTTTTAATTTCTAAATAAATAAAATTATTATTACCTAAACCGGTTTTATCCTTTTTTGGATACTGTTCAACCGGTCGAACCAATGATGCATTGAACCCTTTACATCACCGGTTTGATTCTCGGTTCGATTCTGAATACAATGATCAACACCAAATTTTTTCTTCTGTCAAACACATTTTAATTAACAATATTCCTGAGGCTTCTATTTGACAGAACTTAATTAGAATTGAAACACATGGGAGCATCAACAACAATTTCAAATTGTGGCCAAGGTGATCTAACACATAAGCAAAAGGTGTCATTCAGAAGTTTTGCAAATATGCCTAAAATTTTCTCAGGATTTCAGCTGTCAGGATAACAACTTTTGTTGAAGAGATAGAAATTCAGATGGGCTTGCTTGTATAACTTTTCGGCTTCTGAAAAACAAGAACTGTAAGAGCCCTAAAGGAAACAAATTAATATGCCTTTTCATTGATGTTACCAAATGTAGATATTTATACGTTCACAATTATGGAATCTATAATGGTCCACAGGATGCCTAAAACTTTTTCATGTAAATTCAATTCCTAACCCTATAAAGCAATGAATAAGCACTTTCAGCCGAAATATTTGAAAGCTCCAAAATTAATTTGGAATGGAATCCATATAAAAGACTAATACAAGAGACAAATACATAATAATATATACAAGTCATTACGTGTCAATAAATGGTATAAGAAATAATGGTCCCTTCGGATCCATTGTGACATGGTATTTAATTGTTTCATATCAAAAAAAAAAAAAAAAAGAAGGAACTTTTGGGTCCTTACAGAAGAATCACCACGTGTCAACGTTATAGTGATCTGTTGCCACCCACGTCAGCTTCCGATGCAGAAACCCTAGCCATTTGCTGACCTCATTGCATGTCTCACCCCATACCATTCCAAAAACCCTAATTTAAAATCTTCATACATCATCTACTGACCAAGAATAAATGTGTTTGATTGCAGGCATAGAATTGCATAAAATCTGTTGGGTGATATGATGATGCTAGGGTTTAATAATAGAGCTGAGCTTCAACGTGGCAACTCAAAGACCAGAAAGATTATAAATTCTTTTAGTATTTGTGGGACATCACCTGCAACCTTTCAATTTGCTAACGTAATTTGTTAACAAACCTGCTCTGTATTGTATAAAGCTAGCAGACCAAATTTCTTTTAGGGGAAAGTCGTCAAAGCTTAGTAATGATAATATATAGGCATGGGATTGGAAGGGACCATCTACAAGTATCTGATGTTAGCCATACATGTAATGACCTAAAATGGGAGACCTATTGTGTAGAGGAAGGAGCCCAAAAGAATATTCTTATCCATTTTAAAAAATTAGAAAATTTGTAATTTAAAAAGTAAAACTTGCAATGTGTTTGTAGGGGCTGCTTTATATAAACAAAAGGGTATAGGTGATAGATGGTTTATTGCATTGTTTTAAAAACAAAATGCGCTATTGTATTGATTCGACTTGTTAAATTCATAGAACTTACTCACATTGTAAATAATTTTAGTGAAATAAAAATTATAGAAATTATTTATTTAATTTTTTAGTTAATTTTTTGATTAATTTTTTAAGATGAAAAAATCGGCTGAGTTTTGAACTTTTTTATATCCCGATTTTAAAAGTTGAATCGTGCTAGTCTCACAGTGAATTCCGAATTCGACCGGTTCAACCGACCGCTTTGGTCCAATATTCAAAATACTGTTTATTAGTTTGGCTCATAAAATTTCTTGCATTGAAACAATGAATATGAGGTTCAAACCTCTCATAATGGATGGAAAGAGGGTCTGATTTCCCATTTTTTCAATGCTTTGAAAAGGAAAAAAGAAAAAATACTTGAAAAACAAAATAATTTACCCTTTATCAGTGATCTAAGCAAGATCAGTTTTGCTACATAGACTAATCCAATTAGATAAAAAAAAAAAAAAAAAAAAAAAAAAAAAAAAAAAAAAAAAAAAGAAAATTAAAGAAGAGGACATCGACACTTAACTAATCACGAAAATTCTATTGTGTTAAGAAATTATCACATATTTCTTTTGGATTTTTTTGGACAAACTTTGGGGTATGTGTGTTGACGGCTGATTTTGGTCTCAGAGCAATATGAGAATATCACTCCCGAGACAATCCTCCATCAATAGTGAATTTGTTTGGTTATGGGGGACCAAAAGCAAATTTAGCAAAAGACAGATAAATACGCCAATCGACAAGGAGATTTAACGTGGTTCGGCGGATTTTGGTCCCCTACGTCCACGGGCACAAAAAAGGATGATACTTTTATTACTCAAACACGCTTCTCAGCTCTACTTCCTGTTTTTTTTTTACAAGTTTGATAATAATGATTCTGATCTTGATATTGATTCTCTTCCCCTCTACACTCACTCTACCCTCCTATTTATAATGGTGAAGAAATCAGATTCCTATTTGTACAATAATTCCCAGTTGGAGTTGGTTTCCTTTTCCTATCAGCATTCCTACTTTTAAAACTACCTTCACTTCTTTTATCCTTTTAGGATACTGACTCATCAGTTCTCTTTATGAAAATAGGATAACTTATTATCTTATCTTGTATGGATAGAATGCATTATCTTCCCGAACATGTTTTGCCATATGCTCGGTTTTCACGAGGTCGGTCTTCATGTGGTCGGTCATAATAGTCTTTTGTACTGAGAATGCTGATGTCAACCTGATAATTGCCCGGTCATCTTGAACTTAAGTGCTCGGTCACTAACCGTAAAGTTCCCGGCCCCTTACTGTTGACTCTTTAGTGGTCGGGTCGGCATTAATAATCTTGACTGAGAAGTGAATTACCTTTTTTACCCCTGTCGTGCTGCTTAAATAACATAGTGCCTGAAAACACCATCAACATATTTTCCCTAGTTCTCGGTTCCAACGAGTATGCAAGTTGGTGCCGGGAACTATATAAAGATAGTGTGCTGATTGCCTTTCTGGTGGTCGCTCCAGAAATCACAGAGAAATTGCTTTCGCCATCAACTAAGTCTTCTGTTTCTATCTTCATATCCTCGGTTATTGGAGATGCTGACCCTATTCAGAACGATTCTCCACCTCAAAGCAAATTGCTTACTTGGGTCGTTCCATCAGGAGATGAAGTTCCTCTTGTTGTTCAAACTAAGAATGACTCCTCCTCTGTAATATCTGTACCAGAGATTTGGAGGTCCTGACCCCTGACTGATCCAATCTTGATTGTGAGGAGAAAATTTTGCCTCTGAGCTAACGATGATGTGCTCGGTGGCATGTGATCCTGTCTCGAGCTGTGAGAGATGCTCGGACCTGGGGGAATGTTACGTCCCCAGTCCGAAGGACTGACTCGGTGGGACGCAACCCGACCCCGAATGAAGAGAGGCACTTGGACCTGGGGGAATGTTACGTCCCCAGTCCGAAGGGCTGACTCGGTGGGACGTACCCCGACTCCGAGCTGAGAAAGGCACTTGGACCTGGGGGAATATTACGTCTCCAGTCCGAAGGGCTGATTCGGTGGGACGTAACCCGACCCCGAATGAAGAGAGGCACTTGGACCTGGGGGAATGTTACGTCTCCAGTCCGAAGGGCTGATTCGATGGGATGTAACCCGACCCCGAATGAAGAGAGGCACTTGGACCTGAGGGAATGTTACGTCTCCAGTCCGAAGGGCTAATTCGGTGGGACGTAACCCGACCCCGAATGAAGAGAGGCGCTTGGACTGGGGAATGTTACGTCTCCAGTCCGAAGGGCTAATTCGGTGGGACGTACCCCGACCCCGAGTCGAATAACTAATTGGCCTCGGCGGAACGAATCCAGCCCCGAGCCGAATAACCAAGTGGCACACATAGCCTCGGCGGAATAAATCCAGCTCCGAGCCTACACCACGAAACCTCGGCGGAACGAATCCAGCCCCGAGTCGAATAATCCTTGGGACTTATTCAGAAGGGAGGTGACTCAACCTTTTGAAGCCCTACCAAATCTAGCACGGGCGTCCCCTTGCCAGACCGGCGAAAAACAAAAACAAAACTTTGGAAAATAAAATCAAAAGGTGGGGTGACTTAGCACTTGTCCCAAAGCAAAACTTTTCACAAGTGTAAACAACAGCACGGATGCCTCGAAACAGCGTCCTGCCCGAGGCCTCCAAAACACAATTCTGAACCTTTCAATTCAGTGTCCCGGCGAACCAGGATTTGGATCAGAGATCGTTTAAAATGGTAAGGGCACATCCTCTATACGTTAGGTCACTGTGGAGCCTGTGTATTTGTGCGAGGGCTCCTCCTTACCGCACTGGAGCAGACACACGCCACAGGGGCACAACGCATCCCCGTGCTGCGCCTCTATTGGATCCAAATGATGAATGGATTAAAGAGTGTCTGGGATACTAAGGGCACATTCCTCCTTAGGCCCGACATCACTGGAGCTAGCAATCGTCACATGGGCATCATCTCTCCCCGTGCTATGCTTTCTCACGGATCCATTACATCGGGTAAGTGAGGATCAGAGAGTGTTTCGAAACATTAAGGGCATATTCCTCCTTATGTTCGGTAACACTGAAGCAAGCAATCGCCACGGGGGTATCATCCCTCCCCGTGCTATGCTTCTCACAGATCCTATGCATCGAGTATGTCCCTGAATGTTCTGAGGACCCCGAGCTAAAGAGACATTTGGTTCTGGGGGAATGTTCCGTCCCCAGGCCAATAAGCACGACTCGGTGGGACGTAACCCGACCCCTGAGTCGAATAACATAGCAGCCTCGGCGGAACGAGATCCAGCCCCGAGCCGACGAAGAGGCCTCAGCGGAACGAACTCCAGCCCCGAGCCGTAAAACATATATCAACAAAACGGACTCGGCGGTACAAGAGCAGACCCGAGCCGTAAAACAAATATCAAAACCATTGTGTGGGCCATAACAAACAAGCATAATCAAATGTCAGCTTAAGACAGATGAGGTCTTACTCACATTTTTGGGATCCGTTACCTTCCACTTTTTCGCCTCTTCTCCGACTGGCTCCGGCTTTAAGCCCATCATTATTCGTCTCTTCCATCCTCTCCAGTTTGTCCATCATGGATTTTAGAAGGATTTTATTTTCCTCCTTATCTTTCCTCATATTTTCCTCCATCTTCTCCATCCAATCTGCTGTTGAACTCCCTGACGACCGGTGATTTCCATCTTCTGCCATCGTCTTACCACGCGAGCTGCTTTTTGTAACATTCCCCACAGACGGCGCCAACTGTTGACGGCTGATTTTGGTCTCAGGGCAATATGGGAATATCACTCCCGAGACAATCCTCCATCAATAGTGAATTTGTTTGGTTATGGGGGACCAAAAGCAAACTTAGCAAAAGACAGATAAATACGCCAATCGAAAAGGAGATTTAACGTGGTTCGGTGGATTTTGGTCCGACCTACGTCCACATGCACAAAAAAGGATGATACTTTTATTACTCAAACACGCTTCTCAGCTCTACTTCCTGTTTTTTTTTACAAGTTTGATAATAATGATTCTGATCTTGATATTGATTCTCCTCCCCTCTATACTCACTCTACCATCCTATTTATAATGGTGAAGAAATCAGATTCCTATTTGTACAAGAATTCCCAGTTGGAGATGGTTTCCTTTTCCTATCAGTATTCCTACTTTTAAAACTACATTCACTTCTTTTATCCTTTTAGGATACTGACTCATCAGTTCTCTTTATGAAAATAGGATAACTTATTATCTTATCTTGTATGGATAGAATGCATTATCTTCCCGAACATGTTTTGCCCTATGCTCGGTTTTCATGAGGTCGGTCTTCATGTAGTCGGTCATAATAGTCTTTTGTAGTGAGAATGCTGATGTCGACCTAATAATTGCCCGGTCATCTTGAACTTAAGTGCTCGGTCACTAACCGTAAAGTTCCCGGCCCTTTACTGTTGACTCTTTAGTGGTCGGGTCGGCATTAATAATCTTGACTGAGAAGTGAATTACATTTTTTACCCCTGTCGTGCTGCTTAAATAACATAGTGCCTGAAAACACCATCAACAATGTGTCTCCAAAAGATTAAGTATCCTATGACCATTTTTAAAAATAAAAAAAAGTCTTCATAACCATTTCATCACACCAATAAAGAGTTGTCATTTTTGTTTAAATAAAAAAAGAAAAATGTTTTGGGCTAAGGAGTTAACAAAGACAGGCACGTTTGATACTTGAGAAAGAATTTATATATTCTATGGTGATTCTGCAATCGAACAGCATTGAAATAGATGTATCATCAATCTTATCTTTGTATGTTCTTATTCAGAGGTGTGTAATGATTCGATACAAGATAATATATATATTGGGGTGGGAAATTACTGGAGATAATTTTAAACCTCAAAAACAATTCTAGTTTCCATTCCATATGAAAAAGATAATAATTTGTTGATGAATCTGTGGAAAGTTAGAAAGATTAGGCCCATTCATATATCAGGCCATTGAATGTTTGAAATTAATATCAGGCCCAATCTACTGCTTACTGATTCTTTTCATATTCATAATCGGCCATTAATTTGATCATGGCAAGCAGTGAGATTAAACTAATTAATTTGCTCACCAACCCCATTTTTAATTAATTCTGTTGATTTCTGAAATTTTCCTTATTAAAATTAATTTTCTTATTTTTATTTTTTTCTTTCTATCTCATATACTCTTTCTTATTAAGGAGAGAGTATTCGATTAAGATTTTAATTGATTATGTTAGATTTTTTTTTTAACCCACAGATTTTGCTAAATCCATAAATTGTTCAATTTTATACATACTCTGACATATTGTAATGAATATGTTTTTTAAATATTTTGTTGGATTTTAATAAATCCATGGAGAGTTCTAATAATTAAAATAAAAATTAAAAAATTGGCTGAAAGAAAAACAATAGTTTTGTCCAATTACAATGCAAACATTATGTTTTATTAGTCAGTGTGATTAAATATAGATCTTGAAATAAAATTTGAAAGAAAACAAAAAAATTAAGAAAAACATAGTGAAATCTCTGGGTAAATAGCAGATTTTATAATAAACTTTTTATTTATATAAAATATTTATTATTGATTGTGTTTATTTTTTTGTAATATATGGATTCTTTATTTTAAAAATAAAATCCAAATTATTAGTAAAACGTGAAGTCTCTTGCTTGAATAGGAGAATTTTCACTCTTTAAAATCTTTCAAAATCCATATGTTAATGAAATAAAAATGATAGATTTCTACAGAAACAGTGAGTTTTGATTGTTTAAAACTTGAGCTGGTTTATACTTAAACTTATTGCAACAAGCTTATAACAGCCCCAAATTGAAGAAATAAAACGCCCAATTTCACATTGCCCCAAATTATACACGAAGGCCGATCGAAGAACAAAGAACAAAGAACAAAGCAACGTCCACCTCCTCCGACACCCACGCTAAGAAGACATCGGCGTGTATTCTCCACCTCCTCCAACGAATCATGCAATGACAAGACCAGTAGCTGTGAGTTCACTGTAATTATTAAATATTTTTATTGTATTATTTTTGAATGATTGGTTAATTAAGTTGTGCCTAAGTATTGTATTAAGTTAAAACAGTTGCATGTCCTTCACCTAGAGCATATACACAACTATCACTTCACAATGGCAAAACTGTGAACTAATATGAGTGTATTATTTTTGAATGATTTTTTAGTTAAGTTTGTGCCTAAGTATTCTAATTACATTAAATTACTTGCTTGTCCTGTTGTTGATATCATTAATTCTATGTATATCTAATATTTAATACATGTTTCATATATAATTTTAGGGTGACAAAAAATGAAGAATTTAGAAATAGACACTGAATTTGAAGAGGACGATGGTGTAGATGTAAATATTAATGAAATTGAAGATAATGACGATGATGAACCAAAGATAGATATGATTTTTGATAATGCTAATGATATGTTTAGTTATTACAAAGAATGTGGTAAACATAAGGGGTTTCCAGTAGTGCGGACAAGTAGTAGAAATGGGTGTGATGAGAATGTTAGATATATGACATTTGCTTGTGAGAGAAGTGGCTTTTCAAAAACGACATCGAGTAATATTTTAAGGCCCCAACCTAATCCAAAAATCGGTTGCAATGCTAAAATTTCTGGATGTGTAGATGATATTGGAAAATGGAAGGTTCAAACTTTAGTTATCGAGCACAACTATGAAATATTATCTCCATCGGAGTCCAAGTATTTCAGATGTAACAGTAGCATCAATATGCATGCAAAAAGGAAACTTGAGATAATAATCGAG
>SKCR01052770.1:0-54857 GCA_019454045.1 Zanthoxylum bungeanum
TAGTCTCTATAATCGGATAAACATGACCTAGCCAAAATATCCCGATAGCTGCAGCATATAAGAGCTCCAGTTTCATATCTAACGTGATCATCATCTCCAATATGACTGGAGTGATACTTCCGTCTTGACATCACACCCAATACACTACGATTCTCAATATTCCCAGAAGAGGCGTACACAGAACCTGTTAAAGCCATGGACGACCAAAACCAAAGTATATTGATTGTCGTAAGTATTAGCGGTGCAAGTCTCAGGTTAAGACCAAATACACCTACCCTGATTCGGACTTCCATAGACACATAGTATACTACCAATGGAATTCCGAAGGGTCTATCCAGAGCGAAGCTGTTTCCGTACCATCGGAAAACACAACCTCCTATTACACTTGCATGAGTATCCTATACCCAAATATATGAGAACTATGTCGTTATGCTCCCACAACGCGCACAAGTGTAATACTAGTCTTTTACGCATTATCGATGTCCAATCTCGATAATACTCTGAGTAGGGATATTTAATGATTAAACCTTTGTGGATTGATATTGTCTCATATCATCTCAATCTGGAACTAATCATAAGGACCTTCTATCATTCATACATCTTGGTAATCTAATTACAAACGATAAAAGAGCAATTTCCTTTGTCACATAGTTAATTTGTACAACAAAACCATGATCTGTACAAATAGTGATGATATTGGTCATAATTGTCCAACAGCTAGACATGGGCCCATAAACGTCACTATGAACAAGGGCTAACAGTTCGATGGCACGTACATCTTTACTGCTAAAAGGTGATTTAGGCATCTTGAATAAACAAGATTCGCAGACGTCATATGAATTTGGATCAAATCCGTCCAAGTACACATTCTTCGAAAGTGTGGATATACGTGTCTTGTTTATGTGTCCCAGACGACAATGCCACATGTAAGTTTCATCTTTGTTACTTACTTTAAGCCTTTTGTTTATTACATTATATGTTTAAGATTGATTCATATTCAAAATATATAGACCATTATTTATATCAGCAGTGCAAATTTCCATATCAATTTTATACATAAAACACTCAGTGTTTCGAAATACAAAAGTATACCCACATTGGGCTAACATAGATACATAAATAATATTCCTAGTCAAACTAGGTACATAATAACAGTCTGTAAGTTTAAGTACATGCCCCGAGGGCAGTTCCAAAACAAAAGTACCAACGGCCAAAACGGTGACCTGTGTCCAATTTCCAATGCGGAGGTCAATCTCTCCTGAGGCCAGTCTCCTGCTAATCTGCAGATCCTTCACATCAGTACATATATGAGTTCCAAAACCAGAATCAAAAATCTAATTTTTAAAACTAGTAGTAAACATGTTTATTTCTATAACAAACATACCTGAAGCCGGTGCCTTGCCCGCTTTGATTTCCTTCATGTGTGCCTTGTACTTGCGGTAGTCACGCTTCCAGTGACCCCGCTTACCGCACTGCAGACAAACATATTGGGATTTTTCCTTGGGTTTCCCAGAACCCTTTAACGATTTGGCCTTGCCCTACTTCTTATGCTTCTTCTTCTTAACACCTCACTCGCCTTGGGCCAAGCCCTTGGAGTCTGAGATGTTGAAGCAAAGTGCGCCTCGCGCTTCTTGCCCTTAAGGAGCTCTTTTTCTGACTCACGCAGAGTGGATATCAACTCTTCAAGAGTTTGGTCTTGTTTCAACATGTTGTAGTTCATGATGAACCCACTCCAAGTGTCGGGGAGAGACTGTAGGATCAAATCTACTGAATTCTCAACCTCGAAGACTATGCCCATCTGTCCGAGATGCTCAATGTCAGCAATCATCTGTGACACATGGTGCTCAACAGACATACCATCTGACATTCGAGCACGGAAGAGCTTCTTCTGCAACTCATATCTTTGCGATCTAAGGTTAGATCGGTGAAGATCATGCAACTTCGCCATCATCTCATAGGGATCCAACCCCTTGTTTTGACGACGAAATTGTGGAGTCATAGCGGCAAGCATTACCGATTGAGCAGTCGCGTTGTCATCACTATGAGTCTTCCAAAGCTCTAGCTCAAGCAACTGATCAGGTCAGGGTTTAGGCCTAAGAGGTCGCTCTATAGTGAAGAGTAACTTCTCAGATCCCAGAACAATTTTGAGATTCATATCCCAGTCTTGAAAGTTTGTGCCATTAAAGACGGTGTCGCCTATGACAATATCCATAATGCTTAATTTTCCTGTCATCTTAACCGCAATAGTCCAACTATTCGATTAACGATGTATAGGTACAGTCTATCTGTTACAAGAAAAATAATAATATATTAGTCCAACTAATAAAATAATTGATGAAATAATTTTGAAAGCGCGTAAAGCTAAGTATTTGAAAGAAATTGCAAATTCAATACTAGCCTCCCACTATTTTTCGGTGAGCCTCTAACCCTCTGTTGAGTACTCGGGAAACCTAGTTTCCTAGTGGGATATGATCCCGTTAAATAACACACAACCTTTACTTTAGCCAACAAGCTGTATGATATTTAACTAGGTAGATCTCTAAGATCAATTGGATCTCATCCAATTCCTAGATCCGGTAGGTGGACCTCCAAGTCCGAAACATATATACAATATATATCCCAATATATCCAATAAATTTTCCTAACCTTTTTCCTCTGAATCAACTAAGCCTTGGCTTTGGCACAACAAGCTTAATGATTCCAGTTAAGCGGAACCCATTGACTTTGGAGAGCTTCGTAATCGATTTCGATGGACAAGAAGTGATCTTGACTTTGGCCAACAAATCACAACTTGGACAAGACATACGATATGGAACAAAGCCTTCATGATTCAAACACATCCGCGATGGACAAAGGTCTTGACTTTGGCCAACAAACCAGTGTCAATCTTGGATCTTGAGTAAGAATCACTCAATGGAAGGAAAACACTTAATATTTATTGAGGGTTTTTTTCGCGTAAATTGGTAAACAATTTATTATCTTTGTTAGGTCTCATCATACACCATTAAGCATGCATTCTAAAAGCATAATAAAGCGCGGAAATAAATTAATAACGATATACGGATGGATATCTCACAGATTGTTCCTAGAACAAATCACTTATTTTCCTCTCCCCGGCTAGCACTATTCTTACTTCTACCCATTTACATGATACAATGAAAGAAACCTCATTAACATTGATGGGAATTAGGTGAGAAGAGAATTACAAAGAATCAAGAGAGATAAGGCTAGACACGCAGGTCCAATTTAATAAATTCTAAATTTACAATAATTTCCAAAATTGTCATTTCCCTTCTAATATCAATCTGATATACATTATTCATTCAACACATCCATGTATTCACACAAAGCATGTTATTCAATCAATCTAATCCAATTAATTAATCTTTGAATTAAGTGATCATCCAATGTTCAAACAACGATTTGATTTTGCGCGAGTCCAACTCGTTTAAATATAAGTACTCAAAGTACGAATTCTTGAATTATATCAAACTACAATTTAAATCTAATTTAATTCGTATTCAATAATAATTCTATATATTTAATTCCAAATTAAATAACTGCAATTTTTAATGTGCCTTTACGACGTAGATTCCAAATCTAATCTAAATGGGTCTCAAAGCCCAATTAACATCCAATGTTATTTAATTAAAGTCCAATGGGCTTTCAATTAATTTCTTAAGGCATGGACTTTGGTCAATATGGGTTAAACCCAAATACCAAAGCCCAATTAAGGAATCACCATATTTGCCAAGAAACCAATTTAGGCCCATTAGGCTAAATTAAACATTAAAAGGTCCAATTGTTATATTTGGACTCAATGGAATGATTTAGGCCCAATTTGGATCCAGTCCAATTGACCTAAACCAACTTGGCCCAACCAAGCCCATTAGGCTCAAATACAACATTATAAGCCCAATTCTAAATTAAGCCCAACTAATTAAATTTTAAAATTCCAAATTTCATAATTTAATTAATTAAAGTGTATTACATTAATTAATTACTAAATTAACATTTCCAAAATATCAATTTAATCAATTAATCATGCTTTAATTTGTCCAACACATGTCCAACATTATTGAAACAAAAAATCATTTCATTTCATGCTTCTCAAGGTCACGGCATTTTGGGGTTTTTTTATATCCGATTCCGATATCAATCCGATTGAATCTTAAATCAATATATATATGTCTTTCAACTCATCCAATGATCAAAAAACAAAAAATACCATGACATTAGGGCAATAGTTACATTCGGCCATCATGCATAAAATTGGGGAAAATTAATCCAATTCAATTTTCTTCAAATTTATCACTTATAACTCCAAGTTATCCATATACAAGCATGCTCAAACAAACAATTTGGTTAAATCATGCTCAAATCAAATTTACCCAAATTTTACCCTAAATTCAATTTTCATGCTTATTCAAGGCTCATGATACCATTTGATGGTCTCTAAGACAATCCAAGATCAATATAAGCAATGAAAAATTTGAATACAAAAGTAAAGTATGGCGGAATCATACATACATTGAACGGATTTAGGATGCGTCAAATACAAAATTTTCTTCTCCAAGTTTTCGGCCAAGCTCCACTTTGGGGATGAAGTCCAAGCTCCAAGATTTATGCTTTGATTCCAAGCTTTTGGGATGGTTTCCCTATCACCTTGGATGATTCCTTTGGTGTGCTAGCACTTTAGAAAATTTGCAACAAATTTTCTTCTTGTTCCTTGCAACTCTCGGCAATGAGAGAAAAAAAGAGGGAGAGTGTTTTCTTTTTGGTGAAACCGTGAGAGAGAGAGTGAATGAGTGAATAATTTGATTTCAAAAATCAAATGAAAGATATACCAAACATTTGGTAAAAAGCTTTCATTCATTACACACAAAATGTGTTTTACAAGTCATCATCTGGCCTTCACCAAAACCCATCACCAAAAAGTAACTAAAGTGACAAGTGATGTGACAAGTAATGTGACATGTGGGCCCCACTTGATTCAAAATCCGAGTGGGCCCACAACACATCCCGGGCTCGGGTTCGCTAATTTCGAATTAACGAATTTTTCGTTGCGACGTAATTAAATCAAATTTAATTAAGTAATTATGCCAAGCAAAATTACTATTCACGTCGCTTGCGAATTAATTCTAAATTAATTTGTTTGCCCGAATTAAAATCCAATTTTAATTCTGCGTCGAAATCTAATTTCGTTTAATATATCAAATATATTATTTTATCGATTAATTCCAAATTAATCGTTCTCTCTCTTCAAATAGTATTTTATCCTAGATAAAATCTCTCTGTAATTAATCCCAAATTAATTATGCTCGAATCATACGTCATCGGTGAATCTTGAGGAAAAGACCCAAGAGATCCATGGATATGTTGGTAGTAAATCCGATTGTCGGACTATCCGAACACGTACGTACCTTGTACTACGTTTTTACCGATTTACGAGACATGGTTGGCTTCTAGCAAAATATCGTGCCTACCTAATTCTCCAGAAATATTCTTAATGGAATATATAATCTTTTTCAGGCGTAGTATACGTAGTATTGCGTGTTGTGATCTAGTATCAGATGTCACATGCAAGGCCTGGGGCTGGAATAGTGTCTACCCCGTACGAAGCATATATCGGATTACAAGCAACTAGTCTCTTTAATCGGATAATCATGACCATGTCATATTATCCCGATGCTTGCAACCAATTTAGAGTATCGGTTCTGTATCTCTGCGTGATCATCATCTCCATATGACTGAAGTGATACTTCCATCTTGACATTACACCCAATACACTACGATTCTCAATAAACCCAGAAGAGGCGTACACAGAACCTGTTACAGTCCTGGATGACCAAAACCAAAGCGTATTGATTGTCGCAAGTACTAGCATTGGGATTTTGTGGGGTCTATCCAGAGCGAAGCTGTTTCCGTACCATCGGTAAACACAACCTCCTATCACACTTTCATAAGTATCCAATACTTAAATATATGAGAACTATGTCGTTATGCTTCCATAACACGCACAAGTGCAATACTAGTCTATTCCGCATTATCGATGTCCAGTCTCGATAATACTACGACTAGGGATATTTAATGATTAAACCTTTATGGATTGATACTGTCTCATATCTTATAATCCAGAACTAATAATAAGGAATTTTATCATTTATATATTTATGTAATCAAATTACAAAATGATAAAATGCAATTTCCATTGCTACATAATTAATTTGTACAAAAACCACAATGTCTTTTACAAATAGTGACGCTATGGGTCATAATTGTCTAACATCCCTGATACTCTATGGCAAAAATCTAGAAATAAATGTCGTACTAAACTCAACCCACGTCAGAGGAGGGGCGTCTCGTCACCTACCATCTCGGAAAGACATAAACCATGTGTTGGCGATATCTCTCAACTGAAAACTGACTAATTCCACCGCCCTCTCCGAAGAGCATCCCAAAGCTGTACATATTTGATCTGACTCCTCAATAAAACCACAAGGATCTGGAGAGGTCTCTACTCCTGAAAACATGGGAGGATGAAGCTTTCGGAAGTAATGTAGTGATACAAGTAGCTCTTGTCGCCGCATGACCTGAACCGTCAATAAGGGTGGCTAATGAGGCATAATAGAAGGTCCGGCTCAGTAAGTTGTAGAGTCTTGTATATTTGGAGGAGGTATCGTTTGGTGAGCCATGGGTACTCCCACTGGTGGTGGTGGAACAAGAATGGTAAGTTCTGCATCTCTCAGCTCTGGGCCTGGTGGCCGCGGCTGACGGGTAATCAACTGGGCTAAAGCAGCTACTGACTATTGTATCTGCTGTAAACCTGCAACTACTGGGTCATTGGGCTGATCCACTGGCACAGCCCTACCTTCCGCCACAACACTCTCATGAACAGACTCCACTTTCTGCCCTCTATCTGGCTCAGGGGGAGGTACTGCTGATCTCTGATCCAGATTTATGTCTTGAGGCGCCCTACAATGCCTGGGTCTACCCCTGATTCCGGTTCTTCCCTTGGGTGGCATGGATATCTAAGAAATTAAGAAAGAATAAGAAATGGTCAATTACATGTAAAGGAATTTTAAGTAATTCAAATGAGACATATCTCGAGACATGGTTACTAGAGTAAACAGCCACTCATGTATAGTAGTACCCCGGGTATACCACATATACAAGCCACTACTACTCCCTTACTGCAGTCACTGACTCTCTATACCATCTTTGTAACATCTCCGATACGGGAATATTACCGGCATGCAACAAGTCTCACTGTCGCCTTAGCCTCTAACACTTGAACTAGGACACTTGCTTCATATTTTTATACTATGCAATTTGAATGCTTAAATAAACTAGTATGCAAGATCATGAATAGGAACAAATGCATATATATACATAATAAAAAGTAAATGTAATGTATAAACATCATCACTCTCATGTCAGTAATACAACAAAAGGATTCTTCAAAAGACTATACTCTAGACGAATATAGCTCTGGAATGATGGACCCCACGACTAGTGATTGCAGTGTAACACTTGTCCTAGAACTAGGTCTCCAATCGGCGTATGGCTCACCAAAAGAAGTATCCTGCAAAAGAACTGGGAAGTGGTGGGATGATTCCAGATGATCTCAGTGAGTGGAGCTACAAAATAAGAAAACCAATCAGAACATCATATGAAACCATTTATACTTAAAACTTTTCTGAAAAATTTCTTGAAACTCATACTTTTTCTTTTAACTGGAAAACATTTTTCTGAAAACTTTCTGAGAAAGATAACTCTAGTGCTGTAGAAAAACTGGACGCATGGGGGCGTTACATATCGTCGTCCCCCCATATGCCTATCTGGAGCCAGAAGTGCCAACCCATGACTTTGGGGCGTTACTTATCACTGTCCCCCAAAGCATGCCACTCATGTCCCTGAAACTGGTGGTCTTGGGACGTTACGTATCTCCGTCCCCCAAGCCACAAACTAGAACTTGGGGTGCAGATCTATGCTACCCTCCAAGCTCTGAAACTAGGGTCTATGAGCGTTACGTATCTCCGTCCCCCTAGCCCTGATCTACGTGTGCACACGGTCTATGTCCGTCAATTCCATAAGTAAGAGCTGAGGTGGGTTTTCCCCCCATGCCTCGAAAAATGTAAAAATAATGCTGTTAACTTTAAAACTTTTAAATCAAATCTCATTTAACATGTAACTGATAATTAAACAAGGCTAATGCCCTAAAACTTTTAAAATTAGTCTTGAAATAAATTTTGATCAAATAAGTCTTGAAAAAAATTTTGATCTGAAACAAATAAATATAAAAATCAATTTGCAAGAAAACAAATCTCCACTCACAGATTTGAAGTCCAGCTAAGCTTCTTTCACGTCGCTGGGGGCGAGCGCGACTCTTGTCGAGTATCTTGATTTCAATCTTCTTATTCTCTAATAAAGCCTCTTGACCACTTTCTTCTTTTCCTTAGTTGAGCTTGAATGAATTTCTTTATTGGCTTCAAATCATTTGACAAGAAACTTTTGGGGAAAGAAAAATTTAAAGCGTCCCAAAGCGAGCTAAACATTTGGGGTCGTTACAAATTAGAAAAGTTGAGTGCTCAAATTGTTCAAGTCCCGAATCAACTCTTAAAAAAGATATTCTTCTCCTTCTCGTAAGAATGAGTGAATTCCATATCTATGCAAAACGTTCCCAGTTACACACCAAACCATATCCCCAAAATATGTAGTTATTAGCCAGAAATGCAACACCAACCTCACCATAGTAAATCAAAGGATATAGCCTGTCATGCAGGAGTTCGTAGTATACTCAGGATTAAGATCGAATCCATATATGACCATCTATTAGATAAAATGAATTTCTTCGGTTAATGATTATTAAAAGAAATTTGTATTAATCTGAGTCCAGTCCTATATGATCTCATCATACAAGGTGCCTCCACTCCCATGTCACTACATGAACTAGAGGTGGCCGGCGGTTCGGTTCCAGTTCCATTCGGGTTTTTTTTTTTTAAAATAAAAAATTGAGATTAATAAAATAATATAATTTAAAATTATGAATTTGAATTTATATAATAAACTTACATTACATAATTACATTAAATTATAAATAAAATTCTTATATAAAAAAATTTAAATTAAAGAGCTTGAACTTAAATTAAATTTGTATTTCTAGTCATTCTACATGCAGCAGAATTTAAAGCATTTTGAACGTAATTCGTAAAAGTAATTTTTTCACCAAAACTTAAAGAAAGATGTGACATACAAGTTAATTTAGCAAATTCTTCTCTATTTTTAGCATCAGAATATTTAAATAAATCTAAAGCACTCGTACCTTTACTAGATGATGCGTACCTGGCCATTTGAGTTTGTGTCGTATCAAGTCCAAGTTCAACAGCATGATGTCTTTCCAGGTGCTTGATCATATTGCCGTATCCACCTGAAAATTTATAAGAAACCCCACAATGGTTCCATACTGCTCTTTAACCTTCATCAACAATGTCTAAATGAAAATGAATTTTGAAAACATCCGAGGAACGAGACTTAACTTCTCTTCTCTGTGAACCGATACTAGGGCTGCTCTCTTGGGTTGGCACATTTGACATTGTGTTCTCAGATGAGCTTGCCATTAGAGAATTGAGTTATTGAGAATGATAAATTGTAATTTGTAATTTGTAAATGAGAGAATTGAGAATAAGGGAATTGTAAGAATTGAGAGAATTGAGAATTGAGAAATTGGTGTGTTGAAATAATGAAAAATCACCTCTATTTAAAAAAAAATTAGAATATTTATGTGATACCTAAAATGCCCATAAAATTAATCGTTTTATTACCGTTATTAGGGGTAATTTGGGAAATCCTAAAAATTTATTTTTTATTTTTATTTTTGGAAATTGGGGCAGGGAGCAACGACTCCCTACGCCCCAGCCCAACGGCTACTAGCCGTTGGGCTGGATCTTGTCACCCAACGGCTAGTAGCCGTTGCGTGACCGTTGGAACCCTATGGTTCCAACGGTTCCAACCGGAACCTTAGGTTCTGGTTGGAAACATTTGGAACCGCTGGAACCGAACGGTTCCAACCGGTTCTGTTAGGGTAAGAACCCTAACCGAACCGGTCAGGTTCCGACTCGGTTTCGGTTCTGAACCGGAACCTTGGCCGGGTCTAACATGAACGATCCCTAATCAAGGTCATCATACAAGTATAGAATGGACTGCAGCTATAGATAAACCACAAACAAATTACCCTCTTTGTTTACTCCTTATGGACTATTTATATTACTAACTTCAAACATAAATCCTCTTGTGCATCAAACATACACTAAATCTGAAGGTATAATAGTAATCAAGGTAAACAAGACAATTGGACAATATGCGATATAAATCAAACAACTTTGATAAAATGAATAATGCATTTATTATTATTACAATAATCAATTTCATTTTACAATACATGAAGCTTTAGGACATAAATCCAATATAATGTTCCCTATTTGTGCCACTCGAAATTCGGTCATGGGGCAGGAATTCCGACCCCATGTCAACAAACACAATAAGACCTTGGTGGGACGTAACCCGACCTTGAGCCATAATAAATATCTACCCACAAGGGAATGTTCCCTTCTTGTGTCATTCAATACTTTGCCATAGGGGAGAAACTCCTAACCCATGCCAACAAACATAATAAGGCCTCGGTGGGACGAAACCCGACGCCGAGCCATAATAAATACATGGCCGTAAAGGAATGCTCCCTCCTTGTGCCATTCAATGCTTGGCCATGAGAGAGAAACTCTGACCCTATTCCAACAAACATAATGAGGACTCGATGGGATATAACCCGACCCCGAGCCATAATAAATACCAGGCCAAAAGGGAATGTTTCCTCCTTATGCCACTAAACACTTGGCCATGGGTGAGAAACTCCGACCCCATTCCAACAAACATAATAAGGCCTCGATGGCACGTAACCCGACCCCGAACCATAATTTTCTTTCCATGGATTAACCGCGAGGCAATATTTTCAACCTCCGGAAATCACCATGGAGACTGGAAATGGCGTCTCACTTCAAGTTATCCACCAAAAAAAATCACAATAAAAAAATAAGACAAATAAAACGAGGGTAATATATCACAGACCTCGTGCAGACCCAAAAAATTAACAATGGAGCATAAGACAATGTCTCGCCCCACACTACACAAAACAATAATTCTGAACCTCACAGTTCAACGTCTCAGAGAACCGAGCAACGGATCTAGGGGCGGCCAATGCCATGAGATTTTCCCATGCAAGGTAGGCCTCGAGTCTTTAAACGCCACGGAGACCCTCAAGCCTTCCCCGTGCTATGATCTTATGGATCTGAAATGGGATTGCTAATGCCACGGGGAATTCTCCATCCTCGTGCTAGGCATAACCCGAGGCTACAAATGCCAGGGAGGCTCTTCGGCCTTCCTCGTGCTATATACCGCATGAGGCTACAAACACCACGAAGACTTGTGGGCCTTCTTCATGTTATGTACCTCCAACACTGGGTGGTAAACGCCATGGAGGCTTGTGGACCATCCTCTTGCTATGCAAACCTAGAGGTATCGTAGTACTGAAGCCACTAGATATCCAAACGTGCTATGATTACCTAGAGGCATCAAACGCCACGCTGACTCATTCGCCGAGTGCTATGCATACATGAGCCGAAAAATGCCACTCAGGCCTTCATGCTGCGACCATTCCTCAAAGATGCAAGTCATTGAGTGTTAATGTTCTAGCTGGGGGTTTTATAATGACACCGGTGATGAGCGGAAAATATATCAATATTTACCGCCCCTTTTACTTAATATTTTGTTTAGTTTCTCGGGTTTGATGAACGTTTTGATGTGTTTTAGTTTATTTTGCAGATAAAATAATATTGGGACTTAATGAAATCATTTAGGACGAAATATGGTCAAATAAGGGCAATTATTGGACTTGATATTTTAATTTTGGAGATTGGAAACTTGAAAGGGCGTTTTGACGAAGTGCAGTTTTGGAAATTCCAGTTTTGCGCATCTGTCGTATTTTGGGCATAACGTTTTACTCAGTTATCGGATTGAGCTGATTCAAGTTCCAGATTAAAGAAGACTCAAAGATCTACAACTTTGAAAGACACAATAATTTCTAATTCTGAAGATTTCATGCCCGAAATTGATGAACCATCCAGAAGTGTGTAGTGTGTAATTATAAAGTCACTTTCAATCATTTTCAAAGCAAAAAATAAATTAATAAATAAATAATAAAAATTATCAAATCATCACCAAACATAATAATGGATTTGGTGGATCAATTAGTGGAGCAATTAGTGGAGCAATTAATAATTGATTTGGTGGATGATTTGATGGAGGCAAAATTTTGCCTATAAATACCAAGCCATTTCATTTGTAAAATTCATACTTTCTTCTAAGGAATTCCATAAGAATACTAAGAAGATTGTATCTTGTTTGTTTATTTATAGCTTTCAGTAATTAATTTTCGTTTTCGCACTTTCTTTTCTTTACTTTTCAGTTTTTACTTTCCGCAATTTACTTTTACGCACAGTACTTTTTTTTATTTAATTTTCAGTTTTTACTTTTCAGTAATGAGGAGGTAACTCCCCTTTGCTGGGGTAAAAGGTAAAACTTTTATTACTAATATTTAGATTAATCTCCCTTAATTATAATATATAAACTAGTTAAAACCTGACTTAACGAGGATACCGCCATATTGGTCGGTTGGTAATTATTTAAATTGGTTTTAACCTGACTAAACTGGATACCGCCTGATTGGTCAGTTGGTAATTAATTATTAATTTGACTTAATCTGGATACCGCCTATATGGCTGGTTGGTAATTATCATGTAAAGTTAATATATTATATTAAGGGAGATATCTAAAATAGAAGTAATAAAAGTGGATCCTTTTACCTCAGCATTTTCTTTTACTTTATTTACTTTTCAGCAATTTACTTTTCAGCAATTTACTTTTTAGCAATTTACTTTCAGCATTTACTTTCAGCATTTAATTTTCAGTATTTTATTTTATGTCTTTTATTTTATTTAAGTTTTTTTTACTACCGTAAATATGTGTCGTAACTAAGCCAATTATCTGGGGTTGTGATGAAATCCAATATCACCGGTTTATGAAGGGTTAAATTATAGTTTGGGTAATTTAAAGGTTTACTTATTAAGTCTTAAGCTTAATGCTTCTTGTTGTCTGATCACCAATAAGATTGATGTGGTAAATCTAAAATGAACTAACATAGGGATTTTAGGTTTCAGCCTTAGACTTAATAGCCCACGATCTTCCTTGAGGATAGATAACCCTTTAATAGATTTCCTTACAGGATAGACATATACCTGTCGGGCGGGGGTAGCCATAATTGGACTTAAACTTAATGAATCCAGATAATTTGGTTGACATAGACATATGGTTCAATTGGGTTAAACTGGGTATTTGCGTCTAACCATCGACAGAGGCTTTTGCATAATTTAGTGTTCCAGGTTAGTAAACCGATTTATTACACAAACATAAAATAACCACTTCATCTTTAAAATGATATTGGAAGAAATCACAACCCTAGATAGTTTTTAATATTGAATTTTCTTAAAACCTACTTTCGAACAATTTTATTTACTTGTTTTTAAATTTAGAATCGTCACCATTTCAAATCAATCAAACAACCTGTTAGATACTAGTAATCATTTGACTTCATAAAATTAATAGATTAGATATTAAGTCCTCGTGGGATCGATATTTTTATACTACTTGAACGATACGTGCGCTTGCGTTATACGTGTGTGTTTACGCCGGTCAAGTTTTTGGCGCCGTTGCCGGGGACTTATTTATCTTTCACTATTAATTTAGGGGTTAGATACGTTACTTGTATCTAATTTCTTTTTACTTATTGTTTTTGTTTTCTTGTGTTTCAGGTTCTCAGAAACTACATGAGACGAACCAGAAGCTTTGAACTCCGATAGCTTGACCCAAAAATTGAAAGAACCATCAGACAATTGAGAAGGGAAAGGCGAGAAGGCCAAGAAGCTTTAGTCAACATGGAACCTGAACCGTTGGAGGTTGCACCACCAATTCCCATTCGAGACAGAACCATTCCGGTGGTTGACAGACTCATTTCTTGTATTGTACTTCCTCCCTTACCAGCAAATGCGTGTGACATCAAAACATGCATTCAGATGATTCAGCAGTCAGTTCAGTTCGGGGGGAATGCAACTGAAGATCCTAATGCCCACATCAGTAACTTCCTGGAAGTTTGCGGTACTTTCAATTACAACAGAGCATCAGAAGCAGCAATGAGACTGAGAGTTTTCCCATACTCCTTGAAGGACAGAGCTAAAGCTTGGCTACATTCACTACCAGCAGGTTCCATCACAACTTGGAACACTCTAGCCACCAAATTCCTTGCAAAATACTTTCCACCGGCCAGAACTGAAAAGTTGAGGAATGACATCACATCCTTTGTACAACAAGATTCAGAATCCCTCTGCGAAGCTTGGGAAAGGTACAAAGATTTGCTCCGGAAATGTCCTCACCATGAGATTCCAAAATGGCTTCAAGTCCAAACATTCTATAATGGACTTTCTAGAATAATGAGAACCACAATTGATGCTGCTGCTGGAGGAGCACTAATGGCAAAAGGAGAAGATCAGGCTTGGGATTTAATTGAAGAAATGGCCAACAATAATTCTTTGTGGCCAACAGAAAGGAGCATGATCCAAAGAATCGCAGGAATTTATGAAGTTGGAGCCAACACGACACTGAATGTCAAGCTGGATATGATTTGCAAAAATCTGGAAACTCTTAACATGAAGGTTAATGGTGGATCCACAAGTTCATCATATAAAGAGCAGCACCAGAACCAGTTCAGCAGAGGAAGAGACAGTGAATTTTGTCAACAATTTCAACAGACAGGGGAACAATCCATATTCCAACACCTACAACCCAGGGTGGAGGAATCATCCCAATTTTTCATGGAGCAACAATTCAGGCCAACAACAAAACTATCCACCACCTGAATTCCAACAACAGAACAAAAGTCAGGAGAAGGCCAATGAACCAGGAATAATAGAAGTGTTGACCCACTTGAAAAAGTTAGAAGCAAAACACGACTCTCAAGCAGCAAGATATGATGCTATGTTTCAATCCCAATCAGCATTAATTCAAAGTCAATCTACTTCTATTAAAGCACTGGAGAATCAAATGGGACAACTGGCAAATGCTCAGAGTTACAGACCGCCAGGTACCCTTCCTAGCAACACTGAGCCAAATCCAAGAAACATGGGGAAGGAACAATGTCATGCCATCATGTTAAAAAGCGGTACTGAAATCAACAAAGATGTTGGAACCAAAACAACTGCTGAGGAAGTTCCAAAAGAAACAAAGCAACAGATGGAGGAAAAAGAAGCAAAGGAAAAAGAACAGATCACTCCACCTCCACCTTTTCCTCAACGTCTTCAGAAGAACAAATTGGACAAGCAGTTTTCTCGGTTCCTGGAAATCTTCAAAAAGCTGCATATCAACATTCCATTTGCAGAAGCGTTGGAACAAAATCCCACCTATGCCAAATTCATGAAAGATATTCTTTCACGAAACAAGCGAGATTGGGAGATTACGAGACAGTAGCATTATCAGAAGAATGCAGTGCTATCATTCAGAGGAAACTTCCCCCGAAGTTGAAAGATCCTGGCAGTTTCACTGTTCCTTGCGTCATAGGAGAACATAACTTTGGTAAGGCTTTATGTGATTTAGGTGCTAGTGTTAACTTGATGCCTTTTTCTATTTTCAGGAAATTGCAGATTGGAGAAACAATGCCAACTTCAGTCTCACTGCAACTTGCTGATAGAACGCTCGTATTTTCAAGAGGCGTAGTTGAGGATGTGCTGGTCAAGGTTGAAAAATTCATTTTCCCAGCAGATTTTATTGTCCTTGATATATGGAGGAAGACGCAGACGTGTCAATCATCCTGGGAGACCATTTTTGGCTACAGGTCGTCGAACCATTATTGATGTAAAAAAAAAAGGAGAACCATGAGGGTACAGGACCAAGAAGTAACATTCAATGTTTTCAAGGCCATGAATTTCCCAGATGATGAAAAGAAGGAGGAATGTTTCAGACTCGATGTGATACACAGTAGTACCATTCAGAACTCCAATGCAATGCAAAGTTCTACTGACAAACTTAAAACATGTCAATTGCCTGTGGAGCCTAAAGATAAAGCGTCTTTTGTACTGAATGAGCCAATTCTTGCTCTACAAGCAACAGAAGAGAAAAAGTTCCACCAGCTCAATGAATTGGAGGAATTTCACAATCAGCCTTTGAAGATGCCAAATTGTACAAAGAAAAGGGCAAGAAGAGACATGATGAGAAGTTAGTGTGCATACAACTGGAACCAGGGCAGAAGGTCCTGTTAAACAAATCAAGGGTGAAATTCTTCCCATGGAAGCCAAAATCACGGTGGTAAGATCCATTTTTGATCACCAAAGTTTTACCAAATAGAGCCGTTGAGATACATGATCCTGACGCTAACAAAACTTTCAAGGTTAAAAACAAGCGTGTCAAGCACTACTGGGGAGAATCATTTGAGCGACAAAAAGAAAGTGTTACACTTTCAGATCCAGCTTAACGTTGAGAAGCCAAGTCTGGCTGACGACTTTAAACTTAGCGCTAGCAGGGAGGCAACCCATGCAATTTGTGTATATATTATGATTTGGTGTGTGTTTTATTTTTGTGTGTTTAATTTTGCAGGCAGGATTAGTCATTTCAAAATGGAAGATGCTCTTGCAAATCTTCGTAAGCAATTTCCTTCTCTCCCTCAAAAATCTCTGATGAAAGTTTACAAAGCTCGCTTGGAACGGATGAGGTTACTGACAATTCACGGTGTTCCTAATGATATTCGTTGGGTAATTGAAGCACGAGTCTGATTGGCAGGTGAGTCTTCTGACTCTTTTATTTCACATCTGCCTGGTTTGGAAGAAGAGCACCTATGCAAAGAAACGAAGAGCTAAGCAAATGGGTGTTTGTTTTAAATGTGCACGATTTAATTGCAACACTCGTTGTCGTTCTTTAGGAATGGTGTCTGATAATCGCGAAGACAAAATTAAATTCATTAGGATGGCTTGAGTAAGAGAGATGCTGATAGATGAAATATCTTCAACTCTTGAGACGCATCCCAGTGGATATGTTCACATTGCCATTCGCAAATTACATACACAATTCGAAAAAGAAAGACAACAATTAAGTCTCGGGAATCTGACTCAAAAAGACCATGTTTTCCAATTTATAAGAAAATTGGATGGGAAGCTTGTCCCTGACGCATAGACGTCAATCAAGCCGTTACTTTTCTTGTAATATTATATCTCTTTGTCTTTTCTTAATAATTGTGATTTGTTTTGTTGTTTTCTTTTATTTTCTCCGACAGGATCCATACCTTTTTTACTATCACGATATTATTTCGCTACTAATCGTCCTTTGGAAGATACTTGTGCTATTTTTACTTACCCTTTTCAGGTACTATAAATTCAGCCCGTCATTGCACTTTTGAAGGCATCCAGAGTTGAGAAAGAAATACATTAAAATGGAAGCCACTTCAAGAAGACGAGTTGAAAATATCTGTGTATTTTGCGGTAGTAGTGTTGGTACTAAGCCACAATACATAGAAGCAGCACAAGAATTGTGTCGAATCTTAGCTGCAAGGAATATGCACTTAATGTATGACGGAGGAAATCTTGGACTTATGGGGATCGTTTCAAAGGCTGCACAGGAAGGAGGCAGTCACGTTTTGGGAATCATCCCAAAACCCTTGGTAGAAGCAAATCTTATTGAACCATCAAACGGAGAGGAACTGATCGTGCCAGGTATGTCTGAACGACTGGTAGAAATTATTAATCGTGCTGATGCTTTTATTGCTTTGCCAGGTGGCTTGGGCACATGGAGGAGGAAATTTTTATAGTACTATCTTGGGCGAACCTGAACATACACCAGAAACCACTTGGACTGTTTAATGTTGATGGATTTTATGATTTTCTTTGTGTGTTTCTTGATGATGCTCGGAGAAATGGGTTCGTGTCAAAACCTTTGAAAGAACTCCTCTTCACTGCCAGAACTGCTCCGGATCTAATAGACCAACTCATAGCCTATGAACCACAAGTTGACCCTATCATTTCAAAGATAAATTGGTTCGAAGACGATCGTGGTAAGAGGCGTCGAATTAATCTGGATCTTAACCTTTAATTTCTTGTAGAATTTCAGCTAACCAGGTATTATTCTAAACTCTTCTTCTACTGTTTAAGACATTGGGGACAATGTCTCATTTAGGTTTGGGGGGGAGGGAATTAGTTGATCAGTACCTTGTTTTTAGTTTGTGTGTTATTTTTATTTTTAGTCCAAAATTTTTCAAAAAATACAAAAAAATTGAAATATTTTCAAAAATTACGAAAATATTTTGTGTTTTTTTTTTGTGTTTTTAATTTGACTAAAAAGGTGAAATTGGTAAGAGATAGCTGAGTAAGGAGTTTCCACTCCTGAGACGTATCTCAAACCTATTTCGAAACAAGTTAATTTTTGTTTATTTCATTTTGAATTTAATTTGTGAATTCTCCTTAAAACTGACTAAAATGGATCTTCATATGCTCAGTTGACAGGTATTATCAACATATATAGTAACATACGAACATGAGTTAAAATTGAAAAGTTTGTAATATTCAGTGCTCTAGTTTAATTGGAGGAAGCATCTCAAAAAGCAGTGGAGTAAAAAAAAAAAAAAAAAAAAACGTCTGAGATCCGAGTTATTAAGTCTGTAAGGGTGTTTTAACACCTAGTGCCCTAAAGCCAACTGGTTTGGGAGTCACTGGCCCAAAGCTCGTTACATGGATCGAAGATGCTGCAAAAATATATATATCTGAAGTCTGAGTAATTAAGTCCGTAGGGGTGTCTTAACACCTGGTGCCCTAAAGCCAACTGGTTTGGGAGTTACCGACCCAACACTCGCTACATAGATGGAAGATATTGTATATAAATAAAAAATAGTGAAAAAAAAAATCAAAGAAAAAAATCAGAAAAATGAGAAAAATTATTCCATTGCTACCAAAAGGTGTTAAATCTGATAGAACTTTAGGACAAAAATATTACTCTCTTATCAACTGCACTTATGACTGTTGTGGGAAAAAATGAGATGTTTAATATTTTGTTGGCTTTGTATATGAAGAATGATAAAAATAATCGGAGAATTTATTTATTCTGTAATTTAGAATGAAACAAAACAATTATTGACTTGGAGTAGAAGTAAGTTTCACCTGATAGTCACTAACATCTTTATTCTCTTTTCGCTTGTCTTTTTGCTTTTGTGTGCATTAGTTTTACTACCTTTTTACTTTTGTAAAATGTTTGTGGGTATCATTGCTGTAAACCCTCACGAGACTACAACTCGTCCACTAGGGACACCTAGGGGTTTAAAGGCTTGTTGCATATGCTAAATGCAACTGTGATCCATACGAAAGTGGCTTAGTTTAATTTTAATTTAATTTTATTATTTTGCTCGAGGACTAGCAAAATTTAGGTTTGGGGGTGTATGAGCGGAAAATATATCAATATTTACCGCCCCTTTTTTTACTTAATTTGTTTAGTTTCTCGGGTTTGATGAACGTTTTGATGTGTTTTAGTTTATTTTGAAGATAAAATAATATGGGACTTAATGAAATCATTTAGGACGAAATATGGGTCAAATAAGGGCAATTATTGGACTTGATATTTTAATTTTGGAGATTGGAAACTTGAAAGGGCGTTTTGACGAAGTGCAGTTTTGGAAATTCCAGTTTTGTGCATCTGTCGTATTTTGGCATAACGTTTTACTCAGATATCGGATTGAGCTGATTCAAGTTCCAGATTAAAGAAGACTCAAAGATCTACAACTTTGATAGACAAAATAATTTCGAATTCTGAAGATTTCATGCCTGAAATGATGAACCATCCAGAAGTGTGTAGTGTGTAATTATTAAAGGTCACTTTCAATCATTTTCAAAGCAAAAAATAAATTAATAAATAAATAATAAAAATTATCAAATCATCACCAAACATAATAATGGATTTGGTGGAGCAATTATTGGAGCAATTAGTGGAGCAATTAATAATTGATTTGGTGGATGATTTGATGGAGGCAAAATTTTGCCTATAAATACCAAGCCATTTCATTTGTAAAATTCATATACTTTCTTCTAAGGAATTCCATAAGAATACTAAGAAGATTGTATCTTGTTTGTTTATTTATAGCTTTCAGTAATTAATTTTCGTTTTCGCACTTTCTTTTCTTTACTTTTCAGTTTTTACTTTCCGCAACTTTTACTTTTACGCACAGTACTTTTTTTTATTAATTTTCAGTTTTTACTTTTCAGTAATGAGGAGGTAACTCCCCTTTGCTGGGGTAAAAGTAAAACTTTTATTACTAATATTTAGATTATCTCCCTTAATTATAATATATAAACTAGTTAAAACCTGACTTAACGAGGATACCGCCATATTGGTCGGTTGGTAATTATTTAAATTGGTTTTAACCTGACTAAACTGGATACCGCCTGATTGGTCGGTTGGTAATTAATTATTAATTGACTTAATCTGGATACCGCCTATATGGCTGGTTGGTAATTATCATGCAAAGTTAATATATTATATTAAGGGAGATATCTAAAATAGAAGTAATAAAAGTGGATCCTTTTACCTCAGCATTTTCTTTTATTGTAATTTTACTTTATTTACTTTTCAGCAATTTACTTTTCAGCAATTTACTTTTTAGCAATTTACTTTCAGCATTTACTTTCAGCATTTAATTTTCAGTATTTAATTTCAGCATTTACTTTCAGCATTTACTTTTCAGTATTTAATTTTCATATATTTAATTTTATGTCTTTTATTTTATTTAAGTTTTTTTTTACTACCCGTAAATATGTGTCGTAACTAAGCCAATTATCTGGGGTTGTGATGAAATCCAATATCACCGGTTTATAAAGGGTTAAATTATAATTTGGGTATTTAAAGGTTTACTTATTAAGTCTTAAGCTTAATGCTTCTTGTTGTCTGATCACCAATAAGATTGATGTGGTAAATCTAAAATGAACTAGACATAGGGATTTTAGGTTTCAGCCTTAGACTTAATAGCCCACGATCTTCCTTGAGGATAGATAACCCTTTAATAGATTTCCGTATAGGATAGACATATACCTGTCGGGCGGGGGTAGCCATAATTGGAACTTAAACTTAATGAATCCAGATAATTTGGTTGACATAGACATATGGTTCAATTGGGTTAAACTGGGTATTTGCGTCTGACCATCGGCAGAGGCTTTTTATAATTTAGTGTTCCAGGTTAGTAAACCGTTTATTACACAAACATAAAATAACCACTTCATCTTTAAAATGATATTGGAAGAAATCACAACCCTAGATAGTTTTTAATATTGAATTTTCTTAAAACCTACTTTCGAACAATTTTATTTACTTGTTTTTAAATTTAGAATCGTCACCATTTCAAATCAATCAAACAACCTGTTAGATACTAGTAATCATTTGACTTCATAATATTAATAGATTAGATATTAAGTCCTCGTGGGATCGATATTTTTATACTACTTGAACGATACGTGCGCTTGCATTATACGTGTGTGTTTACACCGGTCAACCGGTACTGGCATGCCACAGGGGTGCATATTTTTCTAACATGCCTCTCATCCTTTCATGCATTCTAATCACGAGTATTTTCAAAAACAATATTAAACATGCATTTCCCATTCAAATAATAGACAAGCATAAGTGAACAAGCTCTTATTTAAGAAATGGAAAGTCTTATTCATATTCAAGGGATCTACTGCCCTTTCTTACAACTCTTGAGGGTCATTCTAAGAGAGGCTCTATTGGAGATCCTCCATCGCGTTTCTGAGCAATCCTTAGCAATTCCCTTCTGAACCGAGCTCTTCCTGAACAATTCTTGATAACGTCTTTTTGAACCAAGCTCTTTATGAACAATTCTTGACAACGTCCTTCTGAACCAAACTCTTTTTCTGAACAATTCTTAACAATGTCATTATGAACCAAGCTCTTTTTATGAACAACTCTTAACAATGTCTTTTTGAATGGAGCTCTTCTTTTGAACAATTCTTAATAATGTCCTTATGATTTGAGCTCTTCTTCTGAACAATTCTTAACAATGTCCTTAAAAACCGAGCTATTTGGAAAAACTAAGGACAGTCAGGTTGAACAATGATCACAATTTCTATAGGAGGAACTTTCTCAGCATCAGCGCCAACAGTGGGGAAAATCTCGTCAACCTCCAACTTCTGACATTGTATTTCATTCAACAACTCAACCCTAGGTTCTCCACCCTCTATATAATAACGGGCCCGAAAAGTTACTAATGAGCATAATAAGTAGGAAGCTCTATGGAAATCAATTAAGTACACGTGGTATATTGGCTCTCCACTAGTTCATGAGGACTATCACTATCGACGTTATTCGGCCTTCAAACCCTCTTGGTCTATGCACCAATTCAAGTAGTTGTTCCTTACCAAGTCCTCCACAATCTCCTACAAGTCTCTACATATTCTATGGTGCGTCCTCTCACATTATGGGGCGGATAATAATCTTGTTGTCTCTCTTCTCAATGGGAAACCTCCTCGAGTCGGGCTCAGTCAATAGACCTTTATCCTGGATTTCCCAAACTATCTGGGCCAGGTGTATATTTATAAGCTTGTACATTGTCCCTTCGGTGACATGTTGACCTAGACATACTGCGTTCTCTCTTACATTTGATTATTCTGAGGTATCAGCTTGAACTCTCTTTCCCTCGGGATCAGTCACCTCAAGACCCTGCCAAAATCTCACTGGTTTTTTGGCCGAGGTGCTCTCGGCTTCAGAACAGTCCCGCCTTGGGCGATCTTCTCCTCTCCCTCCATCAGCATAAACTTCATTGCCTACTCCAGGGCCATGGCATAATCCGGTATCTCTCTTGGATCCTAAGGTGAGACCATAACCTCCCGACCTTGAGGGCCCCTTTGTAACTTTCCAGTGCCTCCGGGGACTCAAACGCCCCGACCTCTAATACCAAGTCGTGATACCTATCGACAAAGCTTTTCAAAGACTCGTCGTCTTCATGCTTCATCAACCTCAATGAAGTGCCGCACAAAGGATTTCCTCAACTGTGTGAAGCTGCTGATAATTCTCGGGGTCAAGTTCCTGAACTATAGGCTGGCTGACCCGCCCAAGATTAAAGGAACATCTTGCAGATGGCCTCTCCGGCCATTCCCTGAATCTCCATCAGAAAAATGAACTTCTCAACATGAGACTTGGGGTCCGTGCCCCCTTTGTAGACATCCATCAAAGGCATGGTGAATCTCCTTGGGAATTCCATTGTCATAATTTCCTTTGTAAAAGAGGATGTCGCCTCCATGTCTTGGTCACCCCTTTGTCCGTCTTTCATACTTTCTTCCCATTTCCTCATCTCCTTTTGAAACCAACTCATCATCTGGTTCTCGAAGTTGTCACTCTCACGTCCACGAGATTCCCCATGTTTTCTACTATGAGTATGATATCTTCCATAACTGGGAGCTTCATACACCTTCCCCAAATGTCGTTCCATGTCACTCTCTCGCGAAACACATGCCGTTGCTAGAGGATTCAGGAGTTTGTCTGCCTTCCCCTTCTTCCCATAACTCCCCCGCTGGCGTGCCTCCGGCAATGACTACAGATCTCACACTATGGGTACTTGTCTTCCCATTTTCGCCATCTCATTCTACTATGACAATCATTTTCCTCTTGCTATCTCCTCCTTCCTTTGGTTGGGGCCAGCTTCCCCCTTTTCTCTCGCCTTCTTTTCCAACTTCTCCAACTTATCCATTATAGCCTTCATGAAGGTTGGAGTTACCTCTCTTTCCTTTGAGCTTTTTCTCTCTCACTTTGCATGTTTTCTTCCATTTTCTCCATCCACTCCGTCGTTGAAGCCTCTGAAGATCTATAGTTCCCATCTCCTGCCATTACCTTACTGTTGGAAAATTATGACCCATATCGTCACTATTTGTAAAAGACATTGTGGTTTTTACAAATTAACTATGTGACAGTGGAAATTGCTATTTTATCATTTTGTAATTAGATTACTTGAATATATATAAATGATAAAAGTCCTTATGATTAGTTCCGGATTATAAGATATGAGACAGTATTAATCCACGAAAGTTTAATCATTAAATATCCATAGTCGTAGTATTATAGAGACTGGACATCGATAATGCGGAATAGACTAGTATTGCATTTGTGCGAGTTATGGAAGCGTAATATCATAGTTCTCATATATTTAGGTATTTGATACTTATGCAAACGTGATAGGAGGTTGTGTTTGCCGATGGTACGGAAACAGCTTCGCTCTGGATAGACCCATCAGAATCCCATTAGTAATATGACTATGTGTCTATGGGAATCCGATTCAAGGTAGGTGTATTTAGTCTTAACCTGAGACTTACATCGCTAATACTTACGACAATCAATACGCTTTGGTTTTGGTCGTCCGGGACTTTAACAGGTTATGTACGCCTCTTCTGGGTTTATTGAGAATCGTAGTGTATTGGGTGTGATGTCAAGATGGAAGTATCACTTCAGTCATATGGAGATAATCACGCAGGGATACCGAACTGGTTCTCTATTATGTTACAACTATCGGGATAATATGACAATGTCATGATTATCCGATTATAGAGACTAGTTGATTGTGATCCGATATATTCTTAGTACAGGGCAGACACTATTCCAGCCCCAGGCCTTGCATGTGACATCAGATACTGGATCGCAATACGCAATACTACGTATACTGCGTCTGACAAAGATTATATATTCCTTAAAAAATATTTCTAGAGAATTGGGTAGGCACGGTGCTTTGCTAGAAGCCAATGATGTCTTGTAAATCGGTAAGAACATGGTACCGGGTACGCACATGTTCTGATAGTCCGACGACCGAATTTACTGCAAATATATCCAGAGATCTCATGGGTCGCTTCCCGAAGATTCACCGATGACGTATGACTAGAACAGAATTAATCTGAGATTAATTATAAGAGAGAAAATTAATCTGGGATTGATTACGGTGAGAATTTATCTGGGATAAAATTTGATAATAAGAGAGAGAACGATTAATTTGGAATTAATCGATTAAATAATATATTCGATATATTAAATGAAATTAGATTTCATAACAGAATTAGAATTGGATTTTAATTCGGGCGAACGAATTATTTTAGAATTAATTCGCGAGCGACGTTCGTAATAATTTTGCAAGGCATTATTATTTAATTAAATAGGATTTAATTACGTCGCGACGGAAAATTCGTTTAATCAGATTAAGCGAACCCGAGCCCGAAGTGTGTTGAGCAAGCCACTTGAATTTTGAATTAAAGTGGGTCCCACCAACTTACATCACTTGTCCATCAAGTGTCAAAGTTGATTGATGGGAGTAGTTGGAGGCATCAAATGCATTTTTCCCTCCAAAACTTTGCTTAGCCTTTTGGTAAAGCATATACCAAAATTTGGTTTTGACTTTTCATTAGTGGTAATTGATTTTAGAAATCAAAATATCAAAAATGCAAATAACTCTCTCCTCTCCTCCTTTTGCCGTGAACCACCAAGAACAAAGGAATGAATTGTGTTGCAATTTTCTTACTTATCTAGCACTTAAATAATCATACAAAGGTGATAGGTAAACCTTTCCCATTGAGTTTGGAATCAAACATCAAGCTTGGAGCTCAACATACAAATCATAAGTGGTGCTTGGTGCACTTCAAATGAGCAAAAGTTTTGAACTTTCAACCTACTTCCAATCCGTTCAATGTAAGTATTTCTGCTACTTCTTTGCGTATTCACACATCTTTTATGCTTAAATGATCTTGGGATTGATCTTAGAGACCCAACAATGGTATCATGAGAATATTTAAGCATGAAATTGATTAGGGTTTATAATCTTGAATTTGGGTATTTTTGCTTGGAGCATGATTTTATCAAATTGATTGTTTGAGTATGCTTAGATTATGATAACTAAGAGTTATGCATGATTAATTTTATGAAAAAAATTAATTAGATAATATTTCACAAATTATTTGGCTTGGCCGAATACATGATGAACCCTAAGCTCATGGTGATTTTTATTTTTTTGACCATTGGATGTGTTTAATATGCTTGGATATATTGATTTGTGATTTAATTTGATTGAAATCAAAATTGATGAAAATATCCCACGATTGCCGTGAATGAAAGAGCATGTTAATGAGTTGATTTTGCTTCAATAATGTTGGACATGTTTGAACATTGGATGATCACTTAAATCAAAGATTAATTAATTGGATTAGATTGATTGATAACATGCTTTGTGTGAATACATGGATGTGATATATGAATAATGTATATTGAATGGATATTAGATGGGTGAGGGCAATTTTGGAAATTGTTGTAATAAATTTAGAATTTATTAAATTGGACCTGCGTGTCCAGCCTATTACCTCTTGATTCTTTGTATTTCTCTTATCACCTATTCCCCTCAATGTAAATGAGGTTTCTTTAGAAGTGTTATGTAATTGGGTAGAAGTAAGAATAGTGCTAGCCGGGGAGAGGAAAGGGAGAGATTTGTTCTAGGAACAAAATGTCTTAAATATCCATCTGTATATCATTATTAATTTATTTATCGCGCCTTATTATACTTTTAGAATGCATGCTTAAGGGTGTATGATGAGACCTAATCAAAGATAATTAATTGGTTGCCAATTACGCGAAAACCCTCAATCAAATATTAAGTGAGAGATCCAATTGATCTTAGAGATCTACCTAGTTAAATATCATACAACTTGTTGGCCAAAGTCAAGGTTGTGTGTTATTTAACGGGATCTTAGCCCACTAGGAAACTAGGTTTCCCGAGTACTCAACAGAGGGTTAGAGGCTCGCCGAAAAATAGTGGGAGGCCAGTATTGAATTTGTAATTTCGTTCAAATACTTGGCATTACGCGCTATCAAATTATTTCGTCATTTTATGTATTTATTAGTTGGATTAATATTTTTCTTATTTTTCTTGTAACAGTTGGACTGTAGCCAAAAAATCATTAATTGATTAGTTAGACTATTGCAATTAAAATGGCTGGAAATATCGGAGTTAGAGACATTATTATGGGCGAAAATGTCTTTAATGGCGCGAACTTTCCTGACTGGGATATGAACCTCAGGATTGTCCTGGGGGCTGAGAGAATGCTTTATACGATAGAGAGACTTCTCGGGCCTAAGCCCGAAAATGAGCAGCCGCTTGAGCTTGAGCTTTGGAAGACTCATAGCGATGACAACTCAACCGCTCAATTCATCATGCTCGCTGCGATGACCCCTCAATTTCGTCGCCAAAACAAGGGATTGGATCCCTATACTATGATGGCAAAAATTGAAGGACCTTCATCGATCTAACCTTAGATAGCAAATGTATGAATTACAGAAGAAGCTCTTTCGCTCTCAAATGTCAGAGGGTATATCTGTCGATCACCATGTGTCGCATATGATTGCTGACATTGAACAGCTGGGTCAGCTAGGCATAACCTTTAAGGCTGAGACTTCTATAGATTTGATCTTACAGTCTCTTCCTGACAGTTGGAGCGGGTTCATCATGAACTACAATATGATGAACCAAGACCATACTCTTTGAGAGTTGATGGCAATGCTGCGTGAAGCAGAAAAAGAGCTATTGAAGGGCAAAAAGCACGAGGCGCACTTCGCTTCAACATCTCAGTCTGCCAAGGCTTAGCCAAAGGCTACTAGAGGTGTAAAGAATAAGAAGAAGAAGAAAGGTAAGGCCAAATCGTCAAAGTCTTCTGGGAAGACAAATGACAAATCCCAAGATGTATGTCTGCAGTATGGCAAACGGGGTCACTGGAAGCGTGACTGCCATGAGTACAAGGCGCATATGAAGGAAATCAAAGCGGGCAAGACACCAGCTTCAGGTTTCTTTGTTATATAAATAAACATGTCTACTTCTAGTTTTAAAAATTGGATTTTTGATTCTAGTTGTGGTACTTATATATGTACTGATGTGCAGGATCAGCAGATTAGCAGGAGACTAGCCTCATGGGAGATTGATCTACGAGTTGGAAACGGGACCAGAGTCGTTGTTTTGGCTGTAGGGACTTATATTTTGGAACTGCCCTCGGGGCATGTACTAAACTTATCAGACTGTTATTATGTACCTAGTTTGACTATGAATATTATATATGTATCTTTATTAGCCCAATGTGTGGGTATACTTTTGTTTTTAGAAACACTGGGTGTTTTATGTATAAAATTACTATGGAGATATGCAGTGCTGATGTGAATATTGGTCTTTATATTTTGAATATAAATAAATCTCAAACATATAATGTAACAAACAAAAGACTTAGACTAAGTAACAAAGATGAAACTTATATGTGGCATTGTCGTCTTGGACACATTAACAAGACTCACATATCCACACTTTCGAAGAGTGCATACTTGGACGGATTTGATCCAAATTTATATGACATCTGCAAATCTTGTTTATTAGGCAAAATGCCTAAAATAACTATTAGCGGTAAAGGTGCATGTGCCACCGAACTGTTAGCCCTCGTTCATAGTGACGTATGTGGGCCCATGTCTAGCCAAGCTAGAGGTGGATATGCATACTTCGTAACCTTTACGTATGATGCATCGCGTTATGGTTATGTGTATCTTATGAGACACAAGTCGAAAACCTTTGAGAAATTCAAAGAGTTTTGACACGAAGTAGAAAAACATACCGGCAAAAGTATTAAAACATTACGATCGGATCGTGGTGGCGAATACTAGAGCAATGAGTTTCTCGATTACTTAAAAGAGTATGGTATTCTTTCATAGTGGACTCCTCCCGGAACACCTCAATTAAACGGTGCGTCCGAACGGAGAAACCGAACTTTGTTGGACATGGTAAGGTAGATGATGAGTCGCACTGAGCTACCTATTTCCTTTCTGGGGATATGCATTGAACAATGCAATACTTATTTTGAATAAGGTTCCGTCAAAGTCTGTTCAACAGACTCCGTATGAAATATTGACAGGAAAGAAACCGGGTTTCTCATTCCTGAAGATTTGGGGTTGTTGGGCATACGTTAAACGTTGATGGTACCAAACTAGAACCCAAATCGGATAAGTGTCTATTTGTAGGTTATCATAGGGAAACCAAAGGATATTACATATACAACCCACAAGAGAACAAAGTATTTATTGCTCTACATGCGATTTTCCTTGAGAAGGAATTCCTAAATGTAGTGGTAAGTGGGAGGAAAGTAGAACTCGATAAAAATCGGAGTGATACTGTTCCTATCACCGATTCCTTAACGGAACATGAACAGTTCATCAGGGATGAGACTGTACCACAATCTTCAAATACACAAGGACCACGTAGGTCGGAGAGAGTCAGAAAACAACCTGAGAGGTATGGGTTTCTGATCTCACCTCATGTGGATATTAATCTTATTGAGGAAGATGAACCGGCTACGTATGAGAAAGCGATACAAGGTATGGACTCCGGTTTATGGCAAGATGCCATGAAATACGAAATGGATTCCATGTACACCAACCAAGTTTGGATGTTTGGCAACATACAAACGTACAAAGCTAGGCTTGTAGCGAAAGGGTATCTTTAACGACATGGTGTCGACTACGACGAAACTTGTTCACATGTTGCCATGATTAAATTCATTCGGATAATGCTTCATATTGCTACATATTTCGATTACGAAATATGTCAGATGGACGTCAAAATCGCTTTCCTTAACGGAAACCTTTTCGAGGATGTTTATATGCAACAGCATGATGGTTTTGTCGACCAAAACATGCGAACAAGGTTTGGAAGTTAAATTGATCCATTTATGGATTGAAGCAAGCATCGCGTTCTTGGAACCAACGTTTTGATGAGATCATAAAAGAATATGATTTTATTCAAAACGATGATGATCCTTGTGTATATAAGAAGGTTAGTGGGAGTGCACTGTCATTCATTGTCCTTTACGTTGATGATGTATTGCTTATTGGCAATGACATTCCCATGCTACAGTCGGTGAAAACTTGACTTTCATTAAAATTCTCCATGAAAGATCTGGGAGAGGCAGCCTTTATTCTAGGAAAAAAGATCTACATGGATAGATCTAGAAAGCTGTTTGGACTCTCCCAGAGCACGTACATTGACAAAGTGTTGAAGAGATTCAACATGGAACAGTCTAAGAGGGGATTGTTGCAAGTGTCAAATGGTGTCACTCTATCTAAAGACATGTGTCCTAAAACTCAAGATGAGAGAGACAACATGAGTCGGATCATATTCGCTTCGGCAGTAGGATCGATCATGTATGCCATGATATGTACGTGACCTGATGTCTCCTATGCTTTGAGCATGTGTAGTCGCTATCAGGCCGATCCAGGTGATGGTCACTGGGTTGCGGTTAAGAACATCCTTAACTATCTTAGACGAACTAGGGATGCGTTCTTAATCTATGGAGATGGAGAACTTGAGGTAACAGGGTTTACCGACGCAAGTTTCCAAACCGATAAAGACGACTGTAAGTCGCAATCTGGGTACATATTTTTTTTTGAACAACGGAGCAGTAAGCTGGAAATCTTCCAAGTATGAGACTGTTACCGATTCAACAACAGAAGCGGAATATATTGTTGCAGCTGAAACAGCAAAAGAGGCAGTTTGGATCCGTAAATTCCTAATTGGATTAGGAGTAGTTCCGTTAGCAACTGAGCTCGTTCTATTGTATTGTGATAATAACGGGGCTATACCGCAGACTAAGGAACCGCGGTCTCATCAGCGATCCAAGCATGTTCTTCGACATTTCCATATGATTCGTGAGATCATACATCGTGGCGATGTGAAGATCGAGAAGGTCGCATCAGATGACAACATTGCAGATCCACTGATGAAAGTTATTCCTCAACAAAAATTTGAGCGACATGTACATAGTTCAGGTGTTAGATACTTGAGTGATTGGCTATAGGCCAAGTGGGAGATTGTTGGACAATTATGACCCATAGCGTCACTATTTGTAAAAGACATTGTGGTTTTTGTACAAATTAACTATATGACAATGGAAATTGCTATTTTATCATTTTGTAATTAGATTACTTGAATATATAAATGATAAAAGTCCTTATGATTAGTTCTGAATTATAAGATATGAGACAGTATCAATCCACGAACGTTTAATCATTAAATATCTATAGTCGTAGTATTATCGAGACTGGACATCGATAATACGGAATAGACTAGTATTGCACTTGTGCATGTTATGGAAGCGTAACAACATAGTTCTCATATATTTAAGTATTGGATACTTATGCAAGTGTGATAAGAGGTTGTGTTTGCCGATGGTACGGAAACAGCTTCGCTGTGGATAGACCCCTCGGAATCCCATTGGTAATATGACTATGTGTCTATGGGAATCCGATTCAGGGTAGGTGTATTTTGTCTTAACCTGAGACTTGCATTGCTAATACTTGCGACAATCAATACGCTTTGGTTTTGGTCATTTGGGACTTTAACAGGTTCTGTGTACGCCTCTTCTGGGTTTATTGAGAATCGTAGTGTATTGGGTGTGATGTCAAGACGGAAGTATCACTTCAGTCATATGGAGATGATGATCACGCAGGGATACAGAACTGGTTCTCTATTATGTTACAACTATCGGGATACTATGACAAGGTCATGATTAACCGTTTATAGAGACTAGTTGCTTGTGATCCGATATATGCTTCGTACGAGGCAGACATTATTCTAGCCCCAGGCCTTACATGTGACATCAGATATTGGATCGCAATACGCAATACTATGTATACTGCGCCTGACAAATATTATATATTCCTTAAAGAATATTTCTGGAGAATTGGGTAGGCACGGTGCTTTGCTAAAAGCCAATGATGTCTTATAAATCGGTAAGAACATGGTATCGGGTATGCAAGTGTTCGGATAGTCCGACGACCGGATTTACTGCCAACATATCCAGAGATCTCATGGGTCGCTTCCCGAAGATTCACCGATGACGTATGACTCGAACATAATTAATCTGGGATTAATTATAAGAGAGAGAAAATTAATCTGTGATTAATTACGGCGAGAATTTATCTGGGATAAAATTCGATAAGAAGAGAGAGAACGATTAATTTTGAATTAATCGATTAAATAATATATTCGATATATTAAATGAAATTAGATTTCATAACAGAATTAGAATTGGATTTTAATTTAGGCGAACGAATTAATTTAGAATTAATTCGCGAGAGACGTTCGTAATAATTTTGCAAGGCATTATTATTTAATTAAATAGGATTTAATTACGTCGCGACGGAAAATTCGTTTAATCGGATTAAGTGAACCCGAGCCCGAAGTATGTTCAGCAAGCCACTTGAATTTTGAATTAAAGTGGGTCCCACCAACTTACATCACTTGTCCATCAAGTGTCAAAATTGATTGATGGGAGTAGTTGGAGGCATTAAATGCATTTTTCCCTCCAAAACTTTGCTTAGCCTTTTGGTAAAGCATATACCAAAATTTGGTTTTGACTTTTCATTAGTGGTAATTGATTTTAGAAATCAAAATATCAAAAAGGCAAATAACTCTCTCCTCTCCTCCTTTTGCTGTGAACCACCAAGAACAAAGGAATGAATTTTGTTGCAATTTTCTTCCTTAGCTAACACTTAAAGAATCATACAAAGGTGATAGGGAAACCTTTCCCATTGAGTTTGGAATCAAACATCAAGCTTGGAGTTCAACAAACAAATCAAAAGAGGAGCTTGGAGCACTTCAAAGGAGCAAAAGTTTTGAACTTTTCACCTACATCCAATCCGTTCAATGTAAGTATTTCCGCTACTTCTTTGTGTATTCACACATCTTTTATGCTTAAATGATCTTGGGATTGATCTTAGAGACCCAACACTTACTGTGTTTGCTGCTTCTCGTAATGTTCCCACACAGACAGCGCCAATTGTCGACAGTTGTTTTTATTCCAAAGGTAATTCGGGAAAACCACTCCTCGAACAAACCTCCCCCAGCAGTGAATTTGTTTGGTTTGTTAGGAACCAAATACAATCTTAGCAGACAAAAGAAAAACACACAGACATAACAGAAGATTTAACGTGGCTCGGCGGAATGGATCCAATCTACGTCTACGGGCGTAAAGGAAAAATAATTTTTTATTACTGTCTCGGGTCTGACCGACCTCTTTTCTTTCTCTAACTCGGGGTTCTTTTCTCTCTATAACAAGCTACAAGTGCTTTTGAATTAAATTGATCAACCATTTACAATAAACTCTCAACTCATTTATATACTAGGTTCAATTCCACTGTTATACCAACTCGTGATGTTAGCCACGTTGCTAAGTCATTTTCACCTAGGTTATCTTCCCCAATTACCCTACGGATTATAGCCTAGTTGTCTGACACCTCTACGACCTGCCGTCTGGCACAACTACTCTCTGCCACTCATATCTCATTAAACCATGCTACTTTTGGTAACTGTTACACGTTACGCCATAGTGTCAGCATGTACTCCCTTCACGCCATAACATCTGCAAGAAGATAAACTGGTGGCATGTTTCCGTCACATCAGACCTTGGTAAACCCAAACATCTGTTTGAATATAATGCCATTACCCCGACCTACTTCCTCGGGTCAATAGGTTGAGGTGATCGACTGTAAACTGAAACGATCGACCTGTCATACCAGATCGTGTCAGTGTTAGGACCTTCACTCCCCTCATCTTCCCTGAACATCTTTCCACCTCGGGTCGGTCATCAAGAGCAAACTAATTATGATCTTCTCGTCGGCTGGATGTATATATCTCTTTGGCCTGAGCCCCTTGTTCGGGAGTGAAAATCTCTTCTATACCCTTCTTCATACTTCTAATTTTCTCGATTCAGGAAATCACCATCAACAATTAGAATTATGGCTTTATAAATTTGAGAGTAATTTAAAATAGTTTTAGATGATTTGACGTTAATTGGGTTAGGGTATGGTTTTGTAATTTTCCTCAAATTAACATATTGTATATTCACAATGTTGCGTTTTTTTTAATATATATATATATTTGTAAATGCAAATTTTACTCTATTATATTTATAAAATCTGAAATTATTCATATTGTTTACATAATTATAAACTTCCATGGGTAAGATGTAATTATATTGAAGGTAATTTTGTCATATTTAAAAACTTTTGGAGCTGTTTTAGAAACTATCAAATTTTCATCGGTAGCTTTCATATTTTACAAGTCAACTAACGAGTTAATTAGTAAATTATTATATTTTCTTAGTTCACGTAGTAATATTTTATTTTTTCATAGTCAGATAATAAAATGCTATACTTCAATAATAGTCATAATATAACTAGGAATATTTTTGTTTCATTTTATGTTCGATATTAATAAAATTAGTTGACCCAAGGATAAGTAGATTAAATACCAAAAATTAGCATTAAGGAATACTACTTCCTGTAAATAAATGAATTTTCATTGATTATAGGAAGTAGATTAAAGTTAATTGACTTGTAAAATATGAAAATCGTTCATATAGATAATTTCAAAGTTTTGACAATTTATAAAACAGCTCCGAAAATTTAAAAATGTGACAAAATAACCAATAGATAGTTATAGGAGGCAAAATTAATCCCCACGGAGATGGATTTTTTATATTAGGATCGAGTTTGAATATAATTCTAATATATTAGGATATGATATGACCATTAATTGAATGAGACTGATATAAATATTGATATCACCATATTACCATTTGCCATCCCTATTATATACAATCAACGAAAGAGAAAATTAATTTTAAAGCTAACAAAAGGCTGCCGATATCAAAATGAAACAACAATTTGCAAGAATATATTCACGTCCAAGATTCATTTCTTGTAGATTAAAGTTTACTCAAAGCGAATGATTTCTTTTAAGTGTACATCAATTTCATATTATTTTAGCTTTTATTATAAGAATATATATTATGCTACTCCCCAAGTTCCCTATTATATAATATATATATACATATATAAGATCAATAATGAGTAACAGAATCATACTTCATGATAACATACTTTTGACCTGAGAATGAACATAGGCCATAAATTATTGTTCAAAAAATGAATGAATTGCACTCCACCCACTTTGCTTTAGAAATGGATTGGCATTTACATGAAAAACAATTAAAAAATTGATGGTTGAAATTCGTGAACCATTAACAAAGTGATGGGCTCTATTCGAGATTCTTCCAAAAGCAGCCTAATAATAATCTCTCTTGAATTTGCACGAGCATATGGCAAGTTTGGATTGATTGAAGCTTCACAACCATTGAAACCGAATGGCTTCCATTCTAAGCATAACTTTTTATTTTTTATTTTTAAATCGTTGGAAATTTCACCGTCAAATCATCTATTTCTAACTTAAGCGGTGCAAATAAAACCATCGGATATTCCAGACTCTTATAAGAAACATATTCCCTGAATTCGAACCCAGAACCTTAATGTGAGATCCTGAACCCTACACCACCAAGTCACGTCCTTTGGGGACCATTCTAAGCATCATGTTTCTTGCTTTTTTTTTTTATTTTTTTTATTTTTTTTTCCCTTTTTACCTAATTGTGGGGAGAAATAGATTTTACTGAACTTCACGAAATAATGATTTCAAATATATTATAATATCGTCAAAAGGTTATGTAACTGATCCTATCTAATTAGTCATTATTAAGTTTTTATATCCATATTACCATACTCTCAACACACTCCTCTCAATTTTCATGATATTTTCCAAAATTTAGATATGATTTCTTACTTTTTCATGCTTTTAAATTATTTTTCAAAATATTTTGATGAAATTCACTTAGGTGAGATGGTATTATCTAGAATGATGTTAATTGAAAGATTAAATGTATTATATTCTGATAAGAATTATTGATAATATTAGGCACGTAAGTTATAAAAAGTTGATTTTTGTGATTACATCGCTCTTTGTAAAGCACACTCATCGCATGATTAAATGCACCAAATAAGACGTGCAATGGATATACGACGCGGTCCCTAATATACCCACTTTCTGCTTTGATTTTATTTTATTTTTTTTTATTATGACATTACAACAAAAAATTTGCCAAATGATTTCGTCGCACGAAAAATCTTACACGCCAAAAGTTTGTCAAGCAACCATCACACGTACAACCGAGACAGTGGCTGTAGCAATTCAAAATATTAAACCAAACAAAAGTATAGAGAAAATTAATGAAATGGTAATATTTAAAATGCTTGGTAGCTTGTGGAAAGAATTGAAATCAGGCAATATGCCCTTATCAGTAAAATGCCTAAGTGACATGCGATGGTTGCCATCACACGGTCCATGCACGAATATGATTGTGTGATATGTGTCGTTATACAACCATCGATCGTGCGATGGGTGTATAACAACACCCATCGTATTGTTGTTGCACAAAGTGCAATAAATCCAACTCGTTTGCCACAATTAACATGGAGAGAACATGATGTTAGCCCCATAACATTAACTGATGGATTTTGATGATACAACACAAAAGAAACTTCGATCCCTATTCGCGAGCATTACAAAAAGTCATCGAAGTAAATTGATTATGAAAGACAAATGAATGTGAAGACTCAAGAGCTTAATGAAGAATATCTAGTGTATTCTTATAGCTTAGGGCTCTCATTGTAAGTGAGCCTATAATTCAAGTACTCTAAGCTCATAGGACTCATGCACATTCATATAGATGCATTATGGTCAAGTGTAAAATGTTTTAAACCTTCAAATCTTGAGATTTCTACACTGAGAGCGGCATACCGATATTTGATACCGGCATGCCAGTGATCCTGTTCTACCTTGGGCAGATTTACATGCTCTCTAGAACCAAGTACTCCGTACCGGCCTCCCATACCGGTAAGCTGGAGTTTGCATAGCTACTGGAACTGGACGGTGCATACCAGTGCCCATACCAGTTAGCTAACCGGCATACCAATCAGTAATCCGGTATGTGCGCTTTAATCCTCAACAGTCATATAGCTGTTATATTTATAGGACTGACATACCAGCCCCCGTAAACTGAAATACCGGCCCTTGTAAACCGACATACCGATCTCAAACAGAGAGCTGAGGCAGTTTTTCACCTTCACTATATATTGAGCCCCAATTTCGTTTTTGCCTACTCTAACATCTTCTTATATTTTCTCTTAGGCAAAAGTATTGAGAGTAACTTAAATCTTCTTGATCAAAAACTCTCATCATAATCAAAGCTCACACACTACACCTTCTTCATCATTTAGTGAGCTTGAGATACTTGGGTTAGAAACTCACAACCTAAATCTTTTTTATCTTTTGTGAGTGCCAAGTTGTGTTGTAATCTTCATCATCCAAACACTTGGGGTTGAGATATCCCTTGTTGAGTGAGTATACTCAAATGGATAATTTCTGTAAAGGTTAAAGAGCGAACCCAAATGAAAAACTCTTGGTGTTGTAAAAATTTTAGGGTGAACGTAGAAAAACTATTGGTTTGGTGTGAACCACGAAAAATTCTTGGTTGTGAGTGAGCCGCGGAAAAATCACGATGTAAAGTGCGGAGTCACTTTTGATAGTGGACGTAGGCATTATTAGCCGAACCACTATAAATCTGGTGTCAAATTTCTCTATCTCTTAACTCTTTAATTATTGCAAGTTATATTTTATATTTGCATATCTTTTAGTAACTTGCATTTGTGAATATATTATGATTGAGAAAATTGACATAAGTTTAATTGGTAAAACTACTAACTTAGTAGCGTAAAATCGAAAAGATTTATATTTCCGCAATATTAGGTCATTACCCAATCCACCCCCTCCTGGGTATAGAGATAATTGTTTATATGCTTGTAGGTTTAATTTCAATTGGTATCAGAGTGAGGTATTCTCAACAAAGACTTAATCATCTGAGAATCGATCATGGCCTCTACAAGCCGCACAACAAATTTTGCCGAGAGATTTTCAATAAATAGACCTTCATTCTACACCAGAACCGATTATAACTATTAGAAGATGATATGGAATCCTTCAAAATAATCACGAGAGGTACTAGAACACGAATGAAGAAAGATAGAAATGGTATGGAGTTCCCCAAACCGCAATTTGAATGGACCGATGAGGATTTCATGGAAGCCTTCATAAATATAAAGGCTCTCAACCATATATTTTCCGCAATTGATCGAGGTCAAATCAATAAACTTCCAGAGTTTGGAAATGCGTGTGAGTTGTGGAACTCATTGGAAATAGTAAATGAGGGCACAAGACAAGTAAGAGAATCAAATATCAACCAGTTCATGTGCGAGTTGGATAGCTTCAAAATGGAAGCCGATGAAGAGGTTTAGCAAATGATTTTAAGGTTTACAATGATTGTGAATCAACTTAGTGCTTTAGGAAAAGCATTGACACATGTGATAAAGTGAAGAAAATTTTTAGGTCTCTTCCTCAAAAATATAGAATTTGCACTTCCTCCATCAAGGAATCAATCATATCAACAATTTGAAAATGGATGATTTGGTGGGAAAATTATTGGAATATGAGATAGAGCTCAAGATGAACCTAAGAGAATAAGAAGAGAATAATAAAAAGAGAATAGCCTTTAAGTCATTTTTTAGAGAAGGGGATGGTGCTAGCTGAAGTGATGAAGAAGACGATAGTGATGAAGAGTTGGCATATTTGACAAAGAAGTTCAAAAAGTTTCTTAAATCCGAAAAGTCTAAAGGAAAATATCGGATGGATGAGAAGAAAGAAGAGAAGTGGCCAAGGAAGCATAAGAATGACAAAATCATTTGCTACGAGCACTACAAAAAATTATATCTTTAGTGTCGAAAAATATTAATGCTAAAAGAAAGTATATTGAAGCTAAAGGTTATTACGGTCGAAAATTTTTTACACTAATTTTCGACGCTAAAACATGGATGAGATAGACAATTAGGGTTGAACAAAAAAATTTCGAAGCTAAAGTGTAACATTTTACGTCAAATATATTTCGATGTCAAATTATATTTTTCGACTCTAAATCACGTATTTGGCGAAAATTATTTTCGACGCCAAATAATTTTATAATTAATAAAGATTTTTTTTACTTTTAGCGTCAAAATTTATTTACTTCGACGATAAAGGTTATATAATATTAAAATATTAATATTATTTTATTACTTTTAGCGTCAAAAAAGGGTATAAGACAATTATTATTTAAGGAACCTTTAGCTTCGAAACATTCTGATTTTTTTGAAAACTATTATTATAATAAAAATAATTATACCGAATAATAATAAAATTATTTTTATTCTAATAATTATTTTCGTTCTTATATATTTAAAAATTTAAATTTATTATAAAATTTTAGTGAATAAAATAAATACATAGTATATTTAGAATTAGTGTTGCTGTGAATGTTTTACAAATTAAAATAATAATAATTGCTACTGTGATGGAGAGGCGGTCGAGACCAATGCAATCTGGTCGAGTGATGCCTCAAGCATCTGTGTGAAAGTTCTCATCTGCTGGTCGAACTCTTGCATATTCTTCTTGTAACTCTTCGACCTGCTGTAACTTTTCATGGGTCTTCGTCAGCACCTACGTCATCATTACGTCATCATTACATCAGCCAATAATTCAGCCTGATGACACGTCATTACATACGTCAGCATGTCATCAGCCCAATAATTCACTCTGTCAACACGTGTCATTGCTTATGTCAGCATCGCGATGCGCAAGCCTTAACGTTTCACGACGCCAAGCCAATAATTATGTCGATAACCACATGCCATCATCTCGTCAAAGTCGCGTACCTGTGTCAAAGATCAACGGTGAATCGCGACGTGAAGACCAAAATTTGCCTATAAATTGAGGCCGAATTCATTTGAAATTTCATACCTTATTCTGGGGATTTCCTTAAGAATACTAATAAGATTATATATTGTTTGTTTATTTACAGTTTTCTTGTATTTAATTTTTATTTTAAGCAATAGATCTTTCTTTATTTTACTTTAAAGTATGAGTAGGTAACTTCCCTCTGCTGGGGTGAAAGGTAAAGCTTTTATTATTATAATTTAGATTAATCTCTCTTAGTTATAATATATAAACTTGTTAGGGTTGGTGCTCGGAGTGCCAATCCGGATCGTATTTATGTTCGATTCATGAATACGAACAATGTCTTTTTCCATAATATTACTTATTTAATGGTAGCACCTATTGTCTTTTATATACATATTCGATCTAATTACGATTAGATATCTAATTATGATTAGATTGAAACTAAATCTGATTTAGTGATACATTTATATTAGACAAAGACCCTAGGATTTAAAATATAGTGCGCAGTTACAACGTAGTTTGTAATTGACATTGGGAAGCGTCACTATAAGTTGTATATCCGTAAATAAAGTTCATGGTCAAGATTTACTAACGCGGGTCGATTAGTAAAATCCGCTGAGACCAGTACATGTCGTATATCGTGACTTGGTCCGATGGTTTATCCCAATGAACCATGAGTCTCAGGAGACTTGCATAGACATATAGGTGTTTATTTGATAAACACTGAACGACTCACTGAAGATTTCCTAATAGATGGTACACCAACATCAATAGGAATCTTCTCGAGTTGAGCCAGCATTGTGGTCCTTCGACTTGAGATACCATAGTGGATATATGAGTTATCCTCCACACTTAGATGGCAGTCACGTCACTGATCTATTAATATCAGACCTCCGCCTGTTCGTTGGGTGTAGACTGATGCTCATGATATCCAGTGCGTATCAAGATAGAATTCATCAGTCCTGTGTACAGGGCATAGGTTTCCTCGATGGTCGTGGTATAACTTCGGAAGCGAGTTCCGAGTGTTATTTAGAGATCGTAAATTTGAAAGTCGACTATATTATACCATAAGGATTTGACGTTCTTATCTATATCCCAGGTATAATATGGATAGCCTGTGACGAAGGGATTATACGTATGCAATGACCTCGACTTGCATAGTTTAGCGAGACTATCCGTGGTCGTCATAATTCATGAGTGGGTGAATTATGGACACAGAATTGGATTTCATGACGGATAAACCTAAACTTATAGAGTCCCACATTATGAAGTGTACTCGTTGAGCACTTGGGCAACGCTTTATGAATAATACATATTATTCATAATACTTCAACGGATTAAATGAGTTAATTCAAATCGTTTAAACGGTTAAACGAAAACACATGCTTTAGGGAATTTTGGTCAATTAATAATTAATGTATATTTGTATTTGATACAAATATAAATATACTTATTAATTAATTATCAAATGAGACTTTGACACATGTCATTAATATATGTATTTGTTATTTAATGTAAATAAAAATACATATATAATAATAATTAAATTATTTATTTATTTAGATATTTAAATGTTAAATATTTTAATAATTAAATGACATTCTTTTTCATAATTTTTATGAAAAATGTTTAATTATTATTGGTAACAAGTGGCATATTCATTTAAGTTTGAAGTTATCAAATTGAATTTGACAACTTAAAAACTTATTGGATATTTTTTTTCAAAATGACAAAAAAGCCCACCACCCCTAAATTTCGGACATGTGCATATTTAAATTTTAAAATTATTTTCTCTTTCATTAAGCTTGTTTTGGCCAATTTTCCACCATTTTTAGAGAGCTTCCAAAATTATTTTTGAGAAAAAATGAATAAATCAAGAAGAAAGCTTAAGGAAATTTGAAGATTTTGAGGTAATCTTTAATATTCTTAAGCTTAGAAAGTTTGTTTCTTATTCTTGAGTATCTAGAATTGTTCTAGGGTTTACTTTCTTTCTTAGATTTAGGGGCTTTTTGATTTGGAGGATGGATTTGGAGGCTATATGCATGTGTGAAGTTAGATTGGATAATATTAGTGTAATATTAGTTCAATTTTATTATTTGATGACTTGTTGATATTCTAGAGTATTATGACCACACTTGTAATGCCTAGAATTGTTCTTGGGTGCTTCATTGGTGGTGGCTTGGATTGGTGTTGTGATTAATGTTAAGAAAATTGGATTAAAACATGAAATATTGATATTTTTGGTTTCTGGATCAGATCTGGAAAATTGAGTTTATGGTGATCAAAATTATGTCATATAAATGTATTGGATGTGTTTTAGGTATTGGAATAATTGTCGAAAACTGTTTCGGAGTTGAAATATGCGAAAACGGTAAAAAAACGGCGTTACCGGGTGACTTTTGAGCCAACCAGGTGACGGCTGCCCAAACAATGAATTGGTCAGTTTTCGGGCAGCCCATCAACTGGCCTAGTACTGTTGGGGCTGACCTGGGCAGCCCTCATGTGCATTGGGTAGTCGGTTCGGTCAAAATTGTGTTTTATGCCATTTTACGGAAAAACGTTTTCGTAAAAGTTTCGCGATGTTTCTGAACTATTTATGTCCTTATTTGATATCGAATAAATATTTTTAGGTGAAATATGAATGAATTATTCATATTGGATATTGAATAATTTATTCGATAATTTTAAAATTTTTAAAATTACGATTTCACCTTAACCGCGATCTTCCGCTGCGCCCGCGCCAAAACCCCACAAAACTATCTTAAAACCTGACTTAATGGGATACCTCCTTTATGGTCGATTGGACTTAATTAAATTGATTTAAACCTGACTTAATTGGATACCGCCTTTATGATCGGTTGGTAATGTCATGCAATTTATATATTATAATAAGGGAGATTTCTAAATTAGAAGTAATAAAAATGGATCCTCTAACCCCCGACATTTTATTTTATTGTTAATTTTATCTTTTAATTTCCAAGTTTACTTTATATCATTTTCTTTATTTAAGTTTTTAATAATCCTATATATGTGTTGTAACTAAATACCGTATCTAGGGTTGTGATGAATTCCAATATCACCGTTTTTAAGTGGTTATTTTGTGTCTTGGGTAATATAAAGGTTTATTTATTGAGTCTTAAGCTTAATGCTTCTTGTTAACTGGCCACTAATAAGATTGATTTGGTAAACTTAAAATAAACTTGACGAAGGAATTTTAGGTTTCAGCCTTAGACTCAATAGCTCACAATCTCACCTTAGGGCAATTGATCCTTAGGTAGATTTCCTTCCAGGATAGATACATACCTATCGGGTGGGGATAGCCACAATTGGAACTTAATCTTAATGAATTCAGGTAATTTGGTTAACATAGACATATGATTAATTAAATTACTTTGGGTGTTTGCATCTGACCATCGATAGAGGCTTTTGCATATTTTCGTGTTTCAGGTTAGTAAACCGATATATTGCACAAACATGAGATAATCACTTCATCTTTAAAAGATATTGGAAGGATTCATAACCCTATATAGCTTCATAATATTGAATTTTCCTTAAATTTACTTTCGCACCGTTTTATTTACTTGTTTCAGATAAAAATCACCATCCAATCAACAACCAATCTATTAGATACTTGTAAACAGTTAACTTTATAAATTGATAGCCTAGGTATTAAGTCCTCGTGGGATCGATACATTTTATACTACTTGAGTGATACGTGCGCTTGCGTTATGTGTGTGTTTACCAGCGATCAGTACCATTACGAACAGTAAAATTAAATGGCATAGTTATAGCCTATAGCAAGAGCGGAGATCAGAGATCTAAAAAGTAACCAATAAGAATGAGCCACCACTAGCCTCGACAGCACGACTTAGAGCCAAGAGATAGGATTTGGAAATAATGAAGAAGGGTACGGAGATGGACAAGAGAGTTCAGTACACTTAGTGACATAGATAATGTAGCTTGGAGACAGCAACGTAAATGGATACCTCAAGAGAGTTGAGAAACGTTATGAACCTTAAGATAGGGAGAAGCCGATGCAGACCCCAATAGAACAAATGATAAATCTTCTTCACAATAGCCCTACTCCAGTAAGTGTATAGACACCTAGTCGGACCATCACTGAACTTAGACAGATAACAGTAATAAGTATTCTCATATCCATATGAAATGCATATAGTTACTATTTAACTTAGAGTCCAATAAGGATTTGGACAAGTAAAGAAAAATACCTACGGGACAGATAAATCAAGAAATAACGAAATGACCGAGCCAAGAAGTTCAACTGAACCTAGATAAGAATCATACGATAATAATATTTTGTACGAGATAGAGTGAATTGAATTCATGATATGTCTAGCCAGATCTAAAAGAAATAACTTGTCCTATCGTAAAACAGACAACCTTCAAGAAAGTAAAGGCTCAAAGGAGTAACGAGCCAGAGTAAGAAACGCAGAGAACGACCCCCATGAGTTAGAGATATGATTTCTAAAGAGCCCCCCATTATACTAGAATGAAAGGACTAGTCAGAGAATAGCACTCGAACCAAAAGTATTAGTGGTGATACCATAACCCGTCAAAGATGATGTAGAGCTTCCAGGGAAGTAATGACTTAAGAGGGTTAAGAAACTGAGATTAGGAGGAAGAATAACAAAGGTAGTACGATAGGAGTTTGAAAGAGCATGACACTTAAGGAGGTTCTCAGTAAAAGGTAGTAAGACATATAGTCGGAAACGAATCAGGAGTAAAGTCGAAGAAGGAAATTCAAATAATACCTAGTAGAAGTATCTTAGTGTGGAAGCCAACACCAGATATATAAACACGGGAGTCCTTGGCTTATAGACAAGCTGTATGTGCAACTACAACACGGGTAGCTAGTGAGATCACCACAACGGGAAAGGCTTAAGGACCAATCATCACTCTCCTAACCCTCGTTAGACAAAAGCAGCAAAGATGGACCTCGATGTTGGCCTCAAGATACTCTCAGGAACAAGTGAATGCGTAGTGGAAGTAGACCGAAACATAAAACCTTCAGATTTAGTACAAGAGCATAATAGAATAGGAAAATAGCTCTAAGTAAAAGATTTATTAAAGAAGTTTTCTGGATGAAACGATGAATAGAGAAAATATTAGTCAAGCAATGATGGGAATACAAAAGAACCAGCGTTAGACATGACTAGGGACATATAAAAGATGATATCCTTCGGATGAGGAGACAAAGACATAGACCACAGAAGTTTCAGGTATAGAATAGAGCATGAAAGAAGACGTAAAGGACAACAAGTAAAATATTCGGAGGTGGAACTGTCAAAATAAGATGACAATAGAAAAAGATACTAGATAAATAATAACAGAGGTGCATAAGTTCTAAGATAGACTTTCGATGGTTAAGTTTAGTAGTACTACGAAACAGCAAGCTTTCTCAGCGTCGAAATAAGATAGGAATTCCATCATATTGGAAAGGGAAAGAAGGTAGCGAGTATAACCCATAAGTTCCCATGAAATATACCTAGCTAAGAAACAAGGCAAAGTACGACCTGAAACAGATTTATTGAGGTGTAACATAGAGATAACAAAGAAACTAGGTATACGGATATTGTTGAGACGAGGTCAACACCTAACAGAATAAGACTATTGGAATAACTAAAAATAGGATATTCTTAAGTGCAATCAGACAAAGGGAACAAGCCAATATAAAGGATAGTTAACCAGATTAATAGTAGCAACAAATTTAAATATACGAAAGAGTGTGAACATTAACCAGAATCGAGTCACCAGCGTCGATGTTAATAGTAAGCTAGAAGTACATGAAGAAATTGACCATGAGCTATGAGGTCCTAAGCCCCACAGATAGGCAGAGATAGAAGAACTTGAAGGACGGAGCTGTTAAGAAATTGAGGCTTAGTAAAGAGAGAAAAAGAGTCAAATAGAGAAATTAAGAGGGAGAATGCTAAAATTAGATCGAGCGTATGAAACCAAGGAAGTATCAAGTACAATTAGTTGCAATAGCATCAAGGATTACCTTGCATACAATTACCCCAGAGTTAAGACATAACGTGAAGAAACCTAGCTATAGGAGACATAAGTATCCTTAAAGACGATGGAGCACTATCTACGAAGTATTCAGATGCATATTTAGTAGGGTCACATGACATCAGTATAATTTGGGTATGAATATACTTTTTAGTGATCATACTAGAGATTAATGATTCAACTAGAATAGTTGTGGGTATGACCATATTAACACTTATGCATCATATTTGGTCAAGACCTTCCAAGTTAAGTGTGTTGGGTAAAAGAAATAATAACAAGATGAGTGATTGTCTAGGAAGTCGTAGGAAGTATTAACTCATTAAAGCAAAAGAATGAAAAGAGGTGAAATACAATCATAGAATTTCAGACAGAAAAAGTAATTCACTTCGGAACCAATTCGAAAGAAACTTAAGTTCAGACTATTAGAGATTGATGACTTCTAGCACATCTCTTGGATGTCGTGAAGTGTAAAATGAGTTTCGTGAAGGATTTACACCTCTATGTAGATATGATATAGTATACGGCCCTTGCTTCCACATGAGAAAGAAGGGTTCCAAAGGGGCTTTCAAAAGGTTAAGCTTTCAGCTATAAGAATCGAATAGAGTATACCAGAATAAGAGATCCCCATAAGTCATAGTATTGAGTTCTTGAGCAGAATAGCCGAAAGGAAGTCAAGAAAGATAAGAGTAGTAGAGACATAGATGTCCTCAACCCAAGACATACTTGAGAGTTCAATCCAAAAAGGGATTCGAGGACGAATCCTATATAAGTGGGGAGAAACTATAACACCTTGGTAATCCTGACGATTACTAAGTTATTGATGACATAATGCATGATATAAATCATGCTCAAGCATGTATGGACTCACAAAATACTCTTCGGACATTCGATAAATTCCTCGTAGTTCCGATACATAATTTATTTTAAGATTCTATACGGACATCCCTTAGTATTTAGGTCATAACATCTTCATATGATCTCTGATTTTTTTGAATTTTATACCGTCAGAAAGCTAAGACAAAGATATACAACTTTAATATTGAACATTTTTCCAAATTATGATATGAACTAGGTCGAAGTTGGTTATTTTTCAAGACCCTTTGCATAGTGGCGAAAATAAAAAATAAGAAAGGAATTGCCCTTCCAACCGAAGCCCATTACTTTTCCTCATTTCGGCCCAACAACCATAAATATCTTCCAAGCCCCTAGACTCCTCTAGAAAGAACTAAATTAATCAAGAATAGCAATAAAAGTCATTTGCCCCTAGTATAAAAAGGAGGAACTATTCATTCATCCCTAATATTTTGAGAATGGAAGAAAACGTGGCAAGAGGAGAGGAAGAAGAAAGAAGAAATAGAGAAGAGAGAGCCATTTTCTTGCCAAAATTAAAGAAGTGTCAATGCAAACAAATCCACAACAAGATAAGAAAACGGAATGGCTAGCCTAGAAGACTTATTTTGTGAAGGAAATCAAGTTATTTAAGGTAAGAAAATCTTGACCCAAAACTTGAATTGTGGAGTTTTGAAGAAATAATGTTATATTAGTGTTTTTAGCATATTATAATCCCATTAAGGTGGATAGTAAACTAAGAAATTGATTCTTTTAAGAGATGCCCAAGAATTATTAAATTCTAGATAATGAGTTTAAATTGAGATTTATGAGATTAAATTGATGTTTTGATAATGGTATATTGGGATAAGATGTGTGAATATTGAAGTTTAAAGAGTTGCGTGTGCAAAAGGTTGTAGTGTGGGAGTGTGGGAAGTGCATTTGGGAAAAATAGACATTGAAGCGTTTATATTGGGGCCTGAAAAGAGGTGAGCATCGCGACACCAACAAGATAGTGTCACGATGCGTAACAATGAGAAGGCCTCTGTTTCAGCTCTGCTCGTGTGAGCGTCGCGACGCTCAGAGCTTAGCATCGCCACGTGAAATAGAACATGCTCTCTGCATGGGTCTATTTACGTGAACGTCACGATGCGCCAGACCCGGCATCGCGATGCGAAGTAGAAATAATTTCATTCCATTTCACATTCAACTTTAAATGTTAAAGGCCACCCTAAGGGTTTTCTATTGACACATATACACGCCTTATGATAAGTCGCAAGTATAATACATCACGTGATGTTTATAGATGTATTTAATTGAGAAACTTAGTTTATTTCCAAATCAAGTTTCACACCCAATATTCTAATTGAGTTCTCGATTATAGATCATCGCAGGAACCACAATATTCTTCGACGAAGCGAAGTAATACCAGCCAGATCCTAAAATCTGTGAGTGGACCTTTTTCTCAAACTGATTTCTACTTATATATTTTTGGATTGAGATTTACATTTCAAGCACATAGGGCATTAGCTAAGTTTGATTACAAATGCTTTACAAATTGATAATGTTTTTAGAAAGATTGATTTCAAAGTATGATTTTGTGATTTTGAAGGCATGGGGGAAAACCCACCTCAGATATAACTTGGTACAGATATTGGAATTGACGGTTACTGAAATTGAAAGATTCTGAACATGTGCACATGTAGAGCAGAACTAAGGGGACGACAATACATAACACCCCTAGATCCTAGATTTTAGAGCTAGGGGATGGCGATACGTAACGCCCCTAGACCCTAGATTCAGAGACATGACAGTGGCATGCATTAGGGGACGGCTATATGTAACGCCCCAATTACATAGATTTTCACACCTGCCTCTAGTTCAGTGGCTTGGGGGACGGCGATACGTAACACCCTAAGATCACTAATTTAGGCATATGGGGGACGGCGATATGTAATGCTCCCATGCATCAAGTTTCCTATAGATACTTAAAGACATGGTTTTCAGAATGGTTGTTTATAAAGGAGTTTTTAAAAGAAACTGTTTTATAAGAACCTCAAAGATATATAGATAGAAAGCAGTTTTTAGAAAGGTTTTTCAGAAAGAGAATTGTTTTCAGAAAATAAAAAAGATTTCAAGAAAATGATCTTTATGATATGATTTTGATTTTAGAACAATGGATTTTCGAAAAGTATTTCAGTTCCTTTTTTGAACTGTCCACTCACTGGGTCATTCAAATGATCTAAACCCCTCTCACTCCCAGTTTCTTTATTTTGCAGGTTACCCGGAGGACGAGCTCGGGAGGATGGATACTGATGGCATTCATTAAGGTGTTTGGTCCACCAGGTCAAGTCAATAAGAGAATTTAGTCAGATTTAAAAGTAATAGCCATGTATCAGGCATTTGTACAGTAAAGATTATGTGAGTAATGAGTTAAAAGTGTTCATTACAGATTTATAAAAGAGAAGTGTATTTGAGTATACATTTATGAGTATTTGAGTTGCCTTTCATACTGTTGAGTAGGGCAAGAGTCTCATGCATGAGTTTACATTTGAAATAACATCATTAGTGTTGATTATAGTCAGAAAGTCAAGGGCTTAAGGGGATAGGTCAGTCTATTCCCTACCGGTAGCATCACCAATGAGGGGGATGTTACAAAGGTTTTCAAATGTTGTTATCATGAATTTGTCTGAGAAGGAAATAAGCTATTTGGGAAAACCAGTCAACCGTATTCTAAGTGAAATCCTACTTCTTTGGTCATTGGTAAAATATTGTGAAGACTACGGTTACCCTGTCTGGCTTACAATTTAAAAACCTGAGTCTTGAAGTGTCCCTATGGTACTTCTACTATTTTTTCCTGATTCACTATCTGGTAAAACATATTGATACCTAGTCACCTTTGCCTTTTTCATGTCCTGTTGTTAGTAAATTATTTTGAGTCATGTTTTATCTTGATCCTACTTGGGTGCATCACGTGAGGAAGTATACTGGTTGTACTAACTATTTTTCTTACAGGTCTGTAACTGATGAAATTTCGGCCTTTTTTTGTCATCTAGGAAGTACATTGTCATACCCCTATAATCCTTCTCCTACCACACTTCTTCTTCATTTCTTGAATGGAAAAGTCTAGTACTCTACGTCCTTAGTTATGTCTAACGTTGTAGGCTAGATTCATGCAAAGGCATGTAGTGCTACTGCACCTAAAACTGAATCTTGCTGCTAATATACTTTTGTCACTATTTGACTAGCACTCTCTTATTTATTGTATCTCTTTGACAATTCCATTTCCACCTTATTATCTAGAGCCTCTCTCTTCTTCATATGCTCTGTATTGTATCTGAGGTCCCCATTATTCATATGCCTCAAATGTCTTATCCTAAGGGTAATATCTTCATTTTTTAGGACAAAGTGACTCATGTCATGCCTTGAAGGTGTTACACTACATCTTGAGTCTACTTGTTCCTGAGAACATCATCAAGATGATGTTGTGGTCCATTGCTACTAGGGTTATCTAACTATGATTGGGATGGGGGTCGAGTAATCAAAGTCTATTTCAAGTTATCACGCAGAAGTACTAATGCTAAAGGGTTCGCATAAATGTAACATCTAACCTCTCTTCTAGTTCGACTATTTACCATTACTCACAATATCATTTACTGGAAATTATCTGAAACATGACTTACTCTAAGTCTTACTGTACTCTATTGGTTACCTATTTCTGATAGTTTTGTCTTATTCTTCTTATTAGTTTCCCTTGTTGGCTCGATGGAAAAATCTCATAAAACGTTCATTTTATTCTTATTCATGTCATATACTCTACCTTCTTCAGGTATTCAAATTCTGTGAGTCCTTACTTCTTCGAACATTTTAGGTTGGGCAACAAACTAAGATAACTTTACTAAATTTGGCCACACATCGAAAATGATTTCACTATCTATGAAAGGTAAGCTTAAATGTCTCATATGGATTCTCATATACTCAACTAAGATGGCTAGTGTACTATTAAGCATTGTATATGTTCTATCGGGCTCTTAACTATATTCATCTAGGGCTACACATAATTATGTATCTAAGAGGTGGACATGTTCATCTTATGGAGATCTGGGGAAAACAATACCGCTACTATTGTCAAGGCTTTGCAGTAGTCTGGGTGAATGCCTAAATATTTACTATGGTCGGTATTGTGGTAGGGGAGATTTTTAGTATGTACTATTGAGGGTCATATGGGTCTTGCTATGGCTTGAGGTTACACAACTATTATAAACTATTTCCAAGTTTCTGTTTATGTTGTAATCTTCGTGTTGCGTTATCTACTTCGTGACCTGTACTTCATTTTCTTATCATTTCCTGGGTTTTCTAGGTTTCTCATTTACTAGATCTGTTTCTTGGGGTTATAGAGGTTACTACTACGGCTGGTCTATTCTGTGGACTTCTTTTGGTGTTGCAAACTTCATCCGAGCTTGTCTATGTCATGTGCTACACTTGGCTTTCTTAATATTTTCTACAGTTTCGATGGATCTCTATCTAATAGACTTGTCTCTTAAGGTTTTCTATTTATATTTCGTGGTATACTGCAGTGGGTAATGGGTCTTCTTACATATACATTTACCTTATTCCGGTCAATAAGGTCTGAATGTCAAATAATGTTCAATACTTTTGTACTGGTGTCTGATAAGTGCAATTTATACCCACTTGTTCTCTCATTCTTAGCTTACTATTTTGTTAGATTATGTGTCATTTAATATATTTTGTATTATCTTTTATGTTTTATTGATAGGAAGCATTAGAGTATGGATCTTCGAGTAAATATACGTGTTTTTGGACCTTATGGACACAACGGAAGAATGCGGGAAACTCGAAAAATGCTTAAATCATTATCCTGGAATTTGGGTGGGCATCGCGATACCAGATCGCTGCAGAGCCATAATAATTTCCTAAGAGTTGAGCGTTGCCACGCCAATTTGGGCATTGCAATGCGACAGAGTCCTAGATTCTTCAGAAATCATTATTCTACAAGCTTAAGGACTTCAGGACTTCCCTATAAATACATTAGGTACACAAAAAAGAGTTTTAAACACATATTTTTGAGAGATCCAAGAAGAAAGATTGAAGAGCGACAAGAGGAGACGAAGGCGGTGATGTCTGAAGAGGAAGGGATTTGATTCGGGTTTTATCTTCTAATATCTTTCTTTAAACTCTAATGATGTCCATTATGTTCTTGACTTAATTTTCATTGTTTTTTATCTTTAGTGATGAACACTCTATTATTCAAGAGGATGATGTAGCCTATGCTTGAACCTATGTGTTGTTTGCTAATTTGATTTTTATGATGTTTTAATTCTGTTTATTTATATTCTCTTGTGTTTAATGCTTCTGGTTTGTTGGCCACAAATTAAGATGATGCATGTTTAGAATCTATCACTCGGGAGATGGGATTTTGAATAGGATCTAGAGAATATAACCCAGGAGATTTGTAGAGCTCGGTAGAACCTATAATCCCTTTGAAGTCGTTAATAGAGAATCACATGGCGTAATGAGTTGTTGATTACTAGATTTTTATAGGGCTATCAAAGTCAGTAATTGATAATATATTCACTCGGCACTCAGGAGAGAGAGTTAGAATAACTTAGGGTTTTTGGCTTATAAACGAAGAAAGTGACTAGTAATTGATTGGCATAACAAATACATAGGGGATAGCTAGGTGAAATCAGACTCTAGAATACCTCACATCCTTGTCTTTTCTCAAAATAAAAGTTTAGATTTCTTGTTTCTTAGTTTTTATTATTAATTTAGTTTAACTTAAATTGCTTTCTAAATAAATTTAGGTTTATCAATTATAATACTTAGTAAAAATTTGATTACAATCCCTTTGGGTTCGACACCTTTTACTTATCTTTTACTAAAACTTGACACCGTATACTTGTTGTACAATAATCTCGTAATAAGTTTTTGGTGCCGTTACATGGGATTGCTAATCTAATACACATTAATACTATTACCAAGTAATTTAACATTAATTTAGATATGTTTTTATTTTCTTTTAAGGAAAATTGAGAAAGAAGTAATGGCGTCTGAAAATATAGAGAACAACCCACGTCAGGTGGCAATCCGAGATCACTTCAAGCCATTCGTAGGCGACAATTATTCTGATATTGCACACCCACCAATCAATGCCAAAAATTTTGAGTTAAAACCTACATTGATTAACATGGTGCAAAAGAACCAGTTTGGGGGTTCAGCTGTAGAGGATCCCAATGTTCACTTAAGGATGTTCTTGGAGATGGAAGATACCATAATGATGAATGGTGTGACTAAAGAGACCATCAGGCTACGCTTGTTCCCATTCTCTTTAATAGAAAAGGTGAGAGGTTGGATGCAATCTATACCATTGGGGAGTATCATGACATGGGAGGACATGGCCACTACATTTCTTGCTAAGTTCTTTCCACCAGCTAAATCAGCCCAACTGAGAACAGAAATTAGCATATTTATGTAGTTGGAGATCGAGAACCTATATGAGGGATGAGAACACTTTAAAGATCTAATCAATAGATGCCCACAATATAATTTTGAAGACTAAGTTCAAATTCAGTTATTCTACAATGGGTTGAATGGTCCTAATAGAACCATGGTCGATGCAGCTGCTGGAAGAGCCTTGTTCAAGAAATCTACTGAAGATTCCTATGTACTACTAGAGGAGATGGCCATTAATAATTTCCAATGGCCAAGTGAACGTTCGACCTTATCTAAGGTTGCTAGAATATATGAGGTGGATTCTATTATTGCACTTATAACTCAAGTGTCATCCCTCACGACTCATCTAGCAGCATTGACTAATCAAAGGAGGCAACTGTCTATTGAAGTTGTGGCTGCTGATAGAATGACCTTACCAAACAGATGAGCAAGCTTTGAGTAAGTCCAATATGTGAACAATCGAAACTTCAACAATTATAGAGGCAATCATATACCTAATTACTATCATCTGAATTTGTCATATGAAAACACATAAAATATATTACAAACTCTTCCAAGCTTCAATAATCAAAGAGTTGAGCAGAAACCTTCCTTAGAATATCTCATGAGCACATTTGTTGCTAAAACTTCAGAGAGGTTTGAGAAAAATGAGTCGAGGATGAACAATATTGAAATACATATGGGCAATATAGGGGCAACAATGAATTCTTTAGAAGTGCAGATTGGGCAGATTGCTTATTCTATGGCTAATCAACAAAAATGAATATTTCCTAGTAATACTGAGGTCAACCCAAAGGAGAAGTGTCAGGCCATTACCCTCAGGAGTAGGAAAGAGATTAGAGATAGTCATAAGGACTTAGGCAATAAAGACAAAGAAGTGGCACTTCAAGAGGAAACAGTGACAAAAGAATAGAACAGTGCAGTAGTTAAACCACCTCTCATCCCGAAGACACCTTTTGCATATCCTCTGCGCTTTCAAAGGAAGAAATTGGATGATTAGTTTGCCAAATTTCTTGACATCTTTAAGAAGATCCATATCAACATCCCATTCATAGATCCTTTGGAACAAATGCCAAACTATGTGAAGTTTATGAAGGAGACGATGTCCAAGAAGAGGAAGTGGCAGATTTTGAAACAATAGCACTCAAAGAAGAGTGTAGTGCCATCATATAAAAGAAGATTCCTCCAAAGCTGAAGGATCCTGGCAGCTTTACCATACCATGGACTATTGGGAATCGATATTTTGGTAAGACGCTATACGATTTGGGTGCTAGTATCAATCTTATGCCCTTATCCATCTACAAACAGTTGGGTATAGGTGTGGCAAAGCCATCCACAGTCACATTACAGTTAGCATATAGATCTCTCACCTACCCAAGAGGAATAGTAGAGGATGTGTTGGTTAAAGTGGATAAGTTCTACTTTCTTGCTGACTTCCTTGTTCTGGATCACTTGATGTACCCTCCTCTAATTTGTGCAATCCAAGCAGCGTTATCTTCATATATCACTCTTGAAATAAATGTGACAGAGTTTAAATTGCAGGTGCTTTGAATGTGATGGTTAAGTAACATTAATCATACACATTCTCTGCTTACTTCATGTAGTGCAAGTATCTCTAAAT